>PVIY010034200.1:0-27372 GCA_004026745.1 Myrmecophaga tridactyla
TTGATTTCCCCCTCAGATCATTCATTACTAGTGTATAGAAACACTACAGATTTTTGAATGTTGGTCTTGTAACCTGCCACTTTGTTGTACTCGTTTATTAGCTCTAGTAGTTTTGCTGTGGGTTTTTCAGGGTTTTCGATGTATAGTATCATATCATCTGCAAACAGTGATAGTTTTACTTCTTCCTTTCCAATTTTGATGCCTTGTATTTCTTCTTCTTGTCTAATTGCTCTGGCTAGAACTTCCAACACGATGTTGAATAACAGTGGTGATAGTGGACATCCTTGTCTTGTTCCTGATCTTAGGGGGAAAGTTTTCAGTTTTTTGGTATCCACTTCTGATGTTTAACAATCAATCCTGTTGTATAATCTGTATACTTTCAGCACCATTTACCCAATCTCTACCCTATTTCTATCACCTGATAACCTGTGTTTTTAACTGAAATTCTCCAAGTTCACTCATTAATGTTAGTTCATATCAGTGAGAGCATACAGTATTTGTCCTTTTGTTTCTAGTTAATTCCATTCAGCATAATGTCCTCAAGGTCCATCCACATTGTTACGTGCTTCATGACTTTATTCTGTCTTACAGCTGAGTAATATTCCATTGTATGTATATACCACAGCTTGTTTAGCCACTCATCTGTTGAATGACATTTGAGCTGATTCCATCTCTTGGCAATTGTAAATAATGCTGCTATAAACACTGGTATGCAATGTCTGTTTGTGTCCTTGTCCTTACATCCTCTGAATAGATACTTAGCAATGGTATTGCTGCATCATATGACAATTCTATCCTTAGCTTCCTGAGGCACCACCAAACTGCCTTCCACAGAAGTTGTTCCATTTGACATTCCCACTAACAGTGGGTAAGTGTGTCTCTTTCTCCACACCCTCTCCAGCACTTGGCATTTTCTGTTTTATTGATATTGGCCTTTCTGGTAGGTGTGAGATGGTATCTCATTGTGGTTTTGATTTGCATTTCCCAAACAGCCAGTGAAGTTGAGCATCTTTTCATGTGCCTTTTAGCCATTTGTATTTCCTCTTCTGAGAAGTGTCTGTTCATGTCTTTTGCCCATTTTTTTAACTGGGTGGTTTGTCTTTTTTTGTGTGAGCTGAAGAATCTCTTTATATATTCTGGATACTAGAACCTTATCTGATATGTTAGCTGGCACATTTTGAGAGTTTCTCATGGATGAGCAATACCAACAGAAATCACAAAGACAGAGCATTGGAGCAGGAACTCCTTAACACAAATGCAAACTGCACAAATTGTGCAAAATCAAAAGGAGAACCACAGATCTGGGGTCACAGATAGTGAGGCTCAAACCCACTGAGTCACATATGCAACCTCTGGATCTACTCAATGGACTTTTTACACAATCATTTAATTGAAACAAAGGGTAGCAAAGTAAATGAGATCAACCAAAAAAGATCACATTTTATGAAGCACAGGGAATGTCTTGATTGCAAAGTCACCTTCATCCAGATGCATCTGGTGTCCATCCATGGCAGGTGCCTCCACCCAGAACCCCCAGTCCTGGTCCTCCAGGAAAAATTCCCAGGTAGCTGCTAGGCACAGAGCCAGGAGAGAGCCCTGCAGCTGACAAGACACAGATCAGGCTGCACTAAAGGTAGCAAAAGTCCTGCCGTGGTTGCCAAATTTTTGCTGTCAAAAAATATGGTCCTATATAGTTAGGCCCACCTGATCCTGCATCAAACAGAGAAAATGATTCTCTTTACCTTGGTAAGAAGGTGAGTTTATTGATGATGCATCATCAAGGAGCTGGAGAAAAAAAAAATCTTCCCAAGATCAATTCAGAGTGAGAAGAGGGTTTAGTTTTTTAATAACTCAAAAAGAAGAAAACAGAAAAAAAATTTAAACCAAGTAAAGATCACAGGATTAATTAAAATTGAGTAACTGTTGCTGCTTCATTTTGCTTGGTCAGCAATCCTGTTATCTGGTGGGCCCTTCTTTCTTTGTTGACCATTTTGGCCTCTGATCCTGCCCTTCAAAAGAAGGAAGATCCTGATATTAGTTCATGCAATGCTTCATTTATGCAAGCTGAGCAAGCATGGGTTTCTGGGAACAGAGAGTAAGTTTTCTTTTTATTGAGATTAGACCAACAGCAAACTATTTCAACAAGGGCTCTTTAGGCTTAAAATAATTTTCAAGTCAGAGTGAAGTGATTATACCAACCAAATTCAGAGTCACTGAGGGAGAAGTGAGAGGAAGGGAAGAGGGAGAGAGAGAGAGGAGGGTCAAATAATATTCATTCTTCATTCATTCAATGGATGTTGCTTAGCTGACTTCTATGAGTCAGCTATGATTCTACACACTAATGTAAAGCCATGAACAAAAAAATCAATGCCCTGAACTTTAAAGCTTGTATCCTAAGGTAAGTGCAAGGAACACATTGACAAATATATAAAAATACAAGTTCACATTATGATGGTTACTATGGGAGGGGCACTATGACAGAGTGGGGGGGCATGGGGATGTGGATGGCTACATTAGTCAGGGAACATGAGGGGAAGCCAGGAGGCTTTCTTGGTGCAGTGAATTTGCGTCCTCACCTGGAGAATAAAACTGAGTCAGACTCACCAAGATTTTGGGGAAGAGAGTTCAGATGGGGGATATGGTAGGTTAAAATAAAAAAAAATTAAAACACTGTGCACATTTTTATTTATCTAACTTGAAGTTACTTTTAAAATAATAATATCCATTATTGGTAAAGTATTGGAAAATCAGCAGCCTTGTATGCTGCTGTTGCAGGCAGATTTTGGTATTCAGTGTCATATATTTTCCCTTAAGCAAGCAACTCCATTCCCATTAGAAGCTATGGCTTTAATTATGTTCATAGGAGCATGTCTCTAATACTAGATAATTGGTAACAATAAGAAAAAATGATTAATTTTTTTTCAAAAAAAATCTCTATATAATGGAAACTAATCAGTCATTTAAAATTATGTCCTCAATATATATTACCTGTCATGGAAAAACCTACAAACATGTTAATACATACTGGGTTCATTAAAAACCATTTTCAAAGAAAACTATCAGTGCTCGTGTATAGAAAAAATTGAAAAATGTTAATAATTGTCATTCCTAGGTCTTGGAATTATTGGAGTGCTTCATTTTATTCTGGGTGGTTATGCCTTTTCTAAGAACAACACATATTAATTTAATAATAATAATTTAAATTTAAATTAAAAGCACACAACTCCTTTCTTCAAACTCTGGATTCTACATTGCATCTCTAGGGTAAGAAGCAATTGACAAGGTGTCAGAATGTCCAAGTTTAACAACTGGCTTCCATGTTCCTGTAAGTCACGCTTTGTGTAGGTCATGCAATGCCCATGGATGACAGCTCTATCATTTATTGAATGAAGGCCCTGGGCAGAATTACTGTTTCCTAAAGTGGGATTGATGAAGGAGGTCATGGGCATTTTATTTGTTACCCTTGTCATGTTATTTTAACTACTATTAGGAAAATAAAAACAGTAATCAAACACATGGTTTCACAGACAGCATCAGTTGGAACAAGTGTAATTTTTTAATATGGGTATTTTAAAAGTCTACTTAGCATAAAATAAAAGATAAATTGAATATTGAATTATGTAAATAATAGTATAGTATGGAAGACATCATGAAGATAAACAAATGGATAAAGTGTTGCAACTCAGGTTACAGCTTGGTGAAAACTTGCCTTGTTGCCTCAGATCCTGGGACACAAAGGGGTCTTCCCTCTGACCATAAACAGCAGAGCAGAGAAATGGATCTATGGACAATAGGACTAGTACAATCTGCATTGAGGAAAAGAATGTAATAAAAAGGAAATTTAATTCAATATTAATTGAGAGGGCTCACAAAAGGGAGAGGTATGTTATTCTTCACATCTGTTTGAGTCAGAGATTATAGAGAAAACTCCATCTACAAACAAAGAAAATACTTTCACTGGTACCTGTAAGGGTGACCTTTGTGGAGACACCCAGATGCAGGGTTGCCTACAGACTGCAGGTGTTTGGAGATTGCTGCAGTGAATGCAAAGCACAGAAGTAGGTAGTTCAATCTGCAGTCTGATGTGCTCAGATATTCAGGACACTATATGCCTTCTCTTTTCCAAGCAGTTCTTTAAAGTTTTTGTCTGCTGCTCTCTAAGGCTTGATTTAAATAAGGTCAGAGATATGAGTCCTTTCCCAGGGTTCTGCCCCAAATAATGGAATTTTTTTAATATTTTCTCTTGATAAGTACAATTAAGAATGGCAGATGCTCTCTCCTGTATACTAAGAAATGAAGGACTCTACTCCAAAGTACATAGGCTGCTCACTTCTGTTTAAACAGGGAACCACAGAAAAAAAGAGATTCATTAATGGCAAACTACTTTTTGACACACAGACTTCCTTTTCACTGTCCCCACAGGTGAGCAAGGTAGCTCTCACTGACCTTCTCCAATTTTCAGATTTATGGAGATTATTAGGACCTGCTCTTTCTATACACATATGCAGAGCCTCCCAACTCACACCACAGCTGCAAAGAGAAAGTCGTGAATGAAACTCCCAGAGGCTTCCCCAATTTTCTATCCATCAGACACATTGAAGACTCAGGTTCAGGTCTGGGGGGACTCAAATACTACGGAGCCAAAGGACTTGTATCTTGGAGAGTATATTTATAGTTGTGTCACAGGAAGCCAAGAGGCTCCTTATCCAACAGAAATTAGATCTGTTTGCACATTCACAGACTCACCAGCCAACCTGAATCTCTGAAGAGGTAACCTGGAAAGAGGACTGTGTCAGTGACAGGTGCAGACTCATTGCCCACATGCACAGCCATGTGACAGGGAGCCAAGAACAAAGGATGGCCAGCTGCCAGACCTAGAATGCAGTCAATGTGAAGAATGCATCCCCTTGATGGTGCCTTGATTTGGACTTTTCTCCTAGCCTCAAAACCATGAGCTAATAAATGCTTACTGTTTAAGCCAATCCATTGCATAGTATTTGCTTGAGCAGCCAAGGAAACTAAAACACAGACAATTCAAATAATTGGATGGGTTCAGGCCAACTGGAGTAAATGGTGACTCTCAGCCATAACCATTACAAAAGAACATAATTAATGCTGGAAGAGTGGAGAGTTAGCCTTGATCCATGCTTTGAAATTTTCTCTTTATTTTTTCTTGAGTTATTTTCACAGCCTCATACCATCTACATTCAAATATAACCACGATTAATTGAAAAATAATTTTGTACTAATCTTTATGCAAGTTATTCAATACTTACAACCATGTTGCTAGGTGTGTGTTATTATTATAGGGATGAAGTATGATGCTCTAAGTTTAAGTAACATTGACCAAGGCTGGGGTCAGAAGTAGTAATGGTAAAATTTAAAAGTATTGGGAGATGGCTTTCTTCTCTCCCTGGAATACCCTGTATTGACTAATACTTATTTCAAGCTATGTAATAAATTGATGAAACTCTGAGTGGATTATCAATTAGAAACTAGAGCAGTTGAATGAAGATCATCTAAATAAGGCATGTTAAAGCATTCCCTGTTATTAAAGGCTGTTAACTATGTTTATCCTCCTGTGAACTTAGAACAAGAAATATTCTCAAAATAAGGGAGTAGATGTACCTCAGAGGACAGGAAGGTGAAGCAGAATAAAATGATATGGCAAACCCAGTGACAGCAAAAAATATGAGAAAGTAAAACAAAGGGGAACTTGAAGCCCTGACCATACCAGATAAGAAGACCTACAGATCTACAATAATGAAAGTGAGTGGATTGCTAAAACGGAACCTAGATCAATGGGTAAGACTAGAGATCCCAGAAAGAGAGACAGTGCATCTGTTTACTTGGTATATGAGAGAAGTGACTGATGAGAGGAGAAACAGCAGATGCTTCTATGCATTATTCTGGGTCAGTAGGTCATCACATGGAGATAAAACAGCCACTTCTTCAAATTATATTAAAATGACAATTCCTTGTCATTTAAAGTCCTAAATGAAAAAAGTTATAATTAGAAATGTTTAAGTATCTATAAACTCACATAATTAGAGGAAACTATGGGAAAATATGTGAAAACTTGTGTCAAAATATGTATTTTAATATAAGTATTACTATAACTAATTGTTAATATTATATGGATTCTTAACATCAAATTATATTGAATGTATATGAAACACAACCCAACAAGAAAAAGATTGGCAAAGTTTGCTACACTTAAATATTAAAGCTTCATTTTGACAAAATGTATCATAAATAAAATGAAGGGACAAGCCAAAGACAAAGGTATTTTGAAAAAATATCACATTATTGTCAAAATATATAATTAAATCCTAAAAGTGATAAGCAACAACCCAGTAGAGAAAAATGGCAAAAGATATGAACAGGTCATTCAGAGAAGAAACCAACTGGATAATGAATGCCTAAAAAGATGCTCCACCTCACAAGTATCCAGGGCAATGCATGTTGTGGCATGCCATTTCACATGCCACATCCCTTTACGTTGGAAAAATCCAAAAGTTTGAAAATACCAAATGTTGGCATGGATATTGTGAAATGCAGTACCTTCAAACACTACTTTCAGAGCTCAAATCATTACAATCACTTTGGAAAACAATTTGTTGATATCTAATAAAGTTTAAATGTGTATTGCATATGACTGAGTATTTCTGTTTCTGAATATGTATTTCTGAAAAATCCTTTAAGATAAGCATGATAAAACAAATAATAATGTTCTTTCCTGCTTTTGTGTACCAACATAAACTTAGAAATAATCTAAACATCAAAAAAATGAAATAAATTGAATGAGTAAGTTGAGGTACAATAAAATAATAAATATTTAAATATGCACACTAAGCCCAATAATATCAGCGTGGAACAATCTCAGAAATAATGCCAAGCAAATAAAGCAAGAACATTAAAATATTTCAACATGATACAATTTATGTAAAGTACATATACTTGTAAAATATGCTATACTATACATGGTATACAACATGGTATGGACACACAAATTAAATAAGAGGAGATATGTAGGAATAATTTTTTAAAAATTCAGGAGAATGATTAGTTCTGGGGACTGATAGATGCAAAGGAGTTGAGGAAAGTAATAGAGGTTTAACTTTATCACAAATGTATAAGGTCTTAAAGCGAAATCAATGTCACAAATGTTAAGATTTAACAGTAAGATAGTCATTGCACAGGGGCTCATTTGTTGTTTTCTATATACTTGAATGACTTTATTAAAATTCTAAAAGTTATTTGTAATCTTTAAAACTGAGAGAAAACTTTCAGTATTAAATAATTCCATTTTTTATTCCCTCTAGGTAAAATTCTGTTACTCCCTATTATCTATCTTTACAGTAAATTTGTATTGTGTATAAAAATGTCTTAAAAATAAAATTTAAAAACATAAAATATTTATTTAAACCACCATAATGGGATTTTATCAATCTATCCACTATTTTACCAAACTATGCTCAAATATACCACAGTTATATAAAGCCTAAAGTCTGTTCAGCATTGTTCGGTCTTACAATTTTATTTCTGATGGATGCATACTCAGATCTGAGAGTTGAGGAATCTTGGTGTCACCAACAATTACTTCTTTTGCTATGTGTCAAGTACAACTTCCATAAAAATAAAGAGGCTTGTATCCCAGTGAGGGAAATTCCTGCAATCCCTACAATACCATATACTCACAGCAAACAAACTCAATTCAAACTAATCCATAAAATAGAATGAAATAACTTGATACAAAAGGAGAACAAACATTAGCAAGGTTTTCACAGCCTTCTTTATTTAAAACAATGCCTGTAAAATAATATATTCTCAATAGAAATTTATTGAACAGATTGCTCTAAAAATCCAACAATTCGCACATACATTTTTACTGAGTTTTCAGCCATTTAATTTAAACTTCTTTATCCAAGTCTTCCAGTCCAATCTAATCACAAAATGGCAAATCATTTATTTTGGATGTTCTAAAGTGAATCATTTATTGTGGACATTCTAAAAAAATCTCAGTTGAAAATTATGCACGTTCAATGTGGAGCCAAAGATTCAGGGGTAAGGATGTTTCTGATGAATGATAATTCTGGAATAGATCTGTAAACAGGTGTTTTCTTAGAATGAGTGTTTTCCATTTAACTCCATGCCTGTGCACAGCTTTCACCACTTCCTGTCTGTGATGGTAATCTGCCTTTGCTTCCTAAGCAATTGGGTGTCTTCAGCAGAGCCTGGGGTTTTTGTAAGCCTCCCCTCAGGACTCCTCTCAATGTGGGTTCCCTCAGCACACAGAAATACACTGCTGAGTCCCCCAACTGTGAAACTGAGATGACGAGGTTAATGGATTTGGTGGCTTTCTGAAAATTCAATGAGTAGTGACCTTCTGTTGCATTTTGATGGTTATAAGAGTCCTGATGAATGAGGAAAATGATCTCCCCACTGCTTGGCTGCTTGTACCAGAATAGAAAATAATTTCCTTCCCTGGTGTCATACATGCAGTTCAGGGTCACAGTCTCCTTCTCCTGCACCAACATTGCTGGTTGGGTTTGAGTAACCTTCTGGGCAGTACTGAATCCTGAAGGGAAAAGGATAGAATCAAGTTACAGGAATAAGTGGTAGAGGACAAGGCAATACTATTTTTGCACCTTGCGAGTTGTCCTTCCCAAAGTCCCCAGAAGACATGGCCTGTGCCCCCAGACCTTGAATCATAGAAAAGCTACCTCCCACTGGTTCCATCCCTACCTAGCCATATTGAAACCATGACTGTCTTCAGCAAGCTGGAGAATGACATGTTAGAATTCTTCCTTTGATGGAAAATATCTGCTTCAAGATCAGCTAAACTGGATCTTGAACTGGAATCCCCTTAAATCTGCTGCTTCTACAGAACAGGAAGCAGAGGGTTGCTGGTACAGCGAGTTACTGCATGTCACATCAGAGTCCTCTCTGTATTGGCTGAGAGTCTAGCCCAACCCAAACTTCCTTTTGATAAGGACGCTCTAACTGTGATAACAATTACATCTGGAAATAAACATAAGTAAAATTTTATATTGAAAGGAAGATTGATATGTCAACCAATGGCTGTGTTCAGTCATTGCACATAAGATGGAACTAAGGGTAGGAACATTTAAAAATGCTGCATGTAGTGGATTATACAGACAATGTAAGATGTAATAAGCCTGTATATTCAGATCTGTATATGATAACATTTCTCCAACCAGCTCCTAACTTGGAAACTATTCATTTCATGATAAGAAGACTGCACTGTTTATTCTAATCACTACAGCCCTTTAACCTACCACACACAGGATCTGCTACATTTAACCTTCCTTAACTAGCAATATTTGAACTCAGTGCAAGTGTCTGTCCAGTTGTCTGTGCTGAAAGTTTACAACGAAGCCCTCAGACACTGAGCCCTGATATACATAGAGTCCTTTCCCTATCTATGTAATCCTCACAGTTCAGCCCTATTTAGAAAGGCCAGATTTGAAGCCAGTGTTTGGTCATTAGGTCATCCAGCCTTGGAACTTATATTTTCCCCATTACTCAATTTGGTTCCTAAAGGATCCACAGAAAGTCACTATATTCTCTATTCCCAGCATAAACAGAATATTTTCTAAGTGACCCCTTACATCTCCATAGGCTAGTTGAAGTCACAGGATCACTGACTGTGATAAGTGTTTCTTTGTGAATAATCATGAAAGGTTGGGCAATGATCTAAGAATATTAACTCAACAACATGGTAAGCAACAAAGACCATTTCCCATTATAGTCAGGATCTCAATAAAGCAGCCAAAGCATGTCCTCTTTGCTAGAATAATGGCAGTCTCAGCTAAACTGGATCTTGAACTGGAATCCCCATTAAATCTGATGGTACTACATACAGTATAAACTGTTTGGCTATCTAAAAACACCCAGAATTTTCTACCAGTCACTAATGATGAAATATTACTAATTCTCCCTTCTCATATTATTAACCTCTATTACATTTTTCAGTCCAGAGGAATCTCATGATTGTGCTTCCATCATTTATTAAGTACCCATGTCCAGAACAGGTTTTTTGGACACTCAAATCCCAAACCCCAAATTAATTTTTATTTTTCTTGTTTTCTCTTAAAAAGTGAAAAGAGACAATAAAGATTGTTTATGCAATAAATACTTCAGACTACTTCATTAAAACTCAATCTCTCAGTAGAAGCCAAGTGAATTAAAATAGTTGAACTTGTGGCTCTATCTTGGGCATGCCAAATTTAAAAAAAGTATGACTACATACATGACATCCAACATGATTTTAAAGTGGTTCACTTCTTAATACTAAAGAGACAAATGGGTATCTTAACCTACATAGCAATAACCTGTATCCCTATAAAAAATAGATACCAATAAAAAAATAGATACCAAAACACTAATTACTTAAAGACTTGTTACAACAAAAAGAAACTTTGTCATAGACAAAGACCCACTATATGAAGGACATTACAGAAGCTAGAAAAAATGCTTTACCATATCATTATACTAAACATGCGTTTCTGACTAAACATCTATGCAACTTCTTTCAGAGCATAAAGACAACTCAATGGAGAACTTCAATGATTCCAACTTAGTTACAGAAAGTTTAGCACTCAATTTTATAAAAAAAATGCTAGGAATGATTGAGTTGTTTTGAACCCCAATGGTTCAGAGGGTACCCAGGGTTTTCCAGATGGAAAAGTTTGCTAGTTCCCCTTTGGGCCCTCAAGGGACTCTATCAATCCTTTTTAATAATCAGTCCACCATAATCTGAAATGTATTTTGGTATTACATTAAGTTATAGAGCATTACAAGGCCTCAATCCATTCTGCATTCCAGGAGTTTAGGTTGCTTGTATGAGCTATCCAGACAGGTTGATTTTGATTTTGTGTTACCAAAATTTAGATTCTAGATTAATAAACCTCTTTGTCTTTCATCTCATATAGTAGGTAAAGGTCTTTACATATATACACTATTGTCTTTTACCCTGTGTTTAGTTTGCTAGCTGCTGGGATGCAATATACCAGAAATAGAATGGCTTTTAAAAAGGGGAATTTAATAAATTGCTAGTTTACTGTTCTAAAGCCAAGAAAATGTCCCAATTAATACAAGTCTATAGAAATGTCCAATCTAAGGCATCCAGGGAAAAGATACCTTGGTTCAAGAAACCCGATGAAGTTCAGGGTTTGTCTCTCATGTGGAAACGCACATGGTGGACATGGTCATAGTTTCACTCTCAGCTGGAAGGGCATATGGTGAATGCAGCATCATCTGCCAGCTTTCTCTCCCAGCTTCCTGTTTCATGAAGATCTCTGGGAGATGTTTTCCTTCTTCATCTCCAAAGGTCACTGGCTGGTGGACTCTCTGCTTCTCATGGCTATGTCATTCTTCTCTAATCTCTTTCGATTCCAGTAAAGTAAGCACTAAGCACTCTGATTCCCATAATCAGAATAATGCTGCCAATACATGGGGTGAGTTGGCAAAAGAGATAGTCAAAATATCACCATTCGATTCTTCTAATGCTTTACTTGTATGAAGCCAAGCTCTGGGGGATAATGTTTTTGACACCTTCATGGAGTTTTGTGGAAATAGGAGGTGTAGAGATGTTGGCTGGTTGTTGTTAGATACACTGTAAACATTAATGAGTGAAAGTGATGGGCTTAAGGCTTCAAATGAGAAGCTTACATGCTGTCTGAAAGATGGAAATGTTTCTATGAGTGTCCTGGAGGATAATCTTAATTCCTGTAGCTGTAAACTTGAGATCTCCAAAAATCAGACTCAGAATCTTTTTGTTAGAGTAACAGCTTTACAGCATAAACTGAAATCTCAATCTTCCATGGTGTCTGCCCTTAAAGTAGGGCACTGATTGGAAAGAATGGGACCCTGAAAAATGGGATGGTGACATAAAAATTGATAATGATGTTGATGGTGAGGTTGAAACCCTAGGTAATGCTGAATCTTCTCTAGAGAACACTGTAATAGTCTGCCCTGAGGACATAGCCACCCCACCTCTAGCATGCCCTGAGGAGTTGGCCACCCAACCTCCACCTAAAAGGACTAGCCCTAGAGTAATTAATCATGTTTCAGCAGGTGAAACTGCAAATGAATTCCCTGAAGCAAGTGGCTTGGAAAATACTTCAAATTCTTTTAATGACCTGCCCCCACCACCCCTTATTTTTTCCAGACCTATAACTAGATTGAAGTCCCAACAGACCCCTAAAGGTGAGGTACAAAGTATCACCCATGAAGAGGTATTTATACTCCAAAAGAACTGTGTGAGTTTTCCAATTTATATAGGCAGAAATCAGGGGAATATTTGTGGCAATGGATTTTAAGGGTGTGGGATAATGTTGGGAGGAATATAAGCTTAGATCAGGCTGAATTTATTGATATGGACCCACTAAGCAGAGATTCTGCATTCAATGTTATAGCTAGAGGGGTTAGAAAATGCATTAAGAGTTTCTTTGGGTGGTTGGCTGAAATATGGATCAAAAGGTGGCTAACATTACCGAGGTTGAAATGCCAGAACTGCCCTGGTATAATGTAGATGAGGGGATCCAGAGGCTTAGAGTGATTGGAATGTTAGAATGGACTTATCATGGAAGTCCTTCTCTTACACCCCAGGAATGTCCAGAGGATGCACCTTTTACCAGAACTGTGAGAAATAAATTTGTGAGACTAGTGCCATCATCCCTGAAGAGCTCTGTAGTTGCACTTCCCTGTAGGTCAGATATTACTGTGAGAACAGCTGTCACTGAGCTGGAATCCTAAACACAATGAGGATGGCTGGATCCCAGGTTGGCCAAAGCCAGGTGGCAGCTCTTAATCACCAAATCAAGGTGGATGTGGCTATCATAATAGACAGCAGACTCACAGCAGGAGTCAAAATAATCTGACTTGCAGAGACTTATGGCATTGTCTATTAGATCATGGGGTACCTAGAAGTACAAAAGATGGACAATCTACTAAATTCTTGTTTGAGCTGTATAAGTAAAAGAGTTCTAGGTCAAGTAAACAGAAGTCTAACTTGAATTACAAAAACACAGAATCCTGGCCCATTAATCAATTTCCAGGCTGGAGAGAGTTTACAGACCCAGAGCTCCTTGAATAAGGGGGAGGCCAGGTCCCTTTGGGGGAGGATCCTGTTACACTGCCACAAATGTATACTGTTACTCTTCCTCCAAGCCTTCCCCAAAGAGACCGATGGCCTTTTACCAGGGTAATTGTGCATTGGGGAAAAGGAAATGATCAGATATTTCAGGGATTATTAAGCACTTGTTCAGAAGTGACATTAATTCCAGGGGACCCAAAACATCACTCTTGTCCACCAGTCAGAGTGGGGGCTTATGTAGGTCAGGTGATGGATGGAGTTTTAGCTCAGGTCCATCTCACAGTGGGTCCAGTGGGCCCCCAGAACCATTCTGTAGTTATTGCCCCAGTTTCAGAATGCATAATTGGAATAGACATACTGAGCAACTGGCAGAATTCCCACATTGACTCTCCAACTTGTGGAGGGAGGGCTACTTTGGTAGGAAAGGCCAAGTGGAAGCCACTAGAATTGCCGCTACCTAGCAAAATAGTAAATCAGAAACAACACTGGATTCCTGGAGGGTTGTAGAGATTACTGCCACTCTTAAGGACTTGAAGGATGCAGGGGTGTAGATTCTTACCACATCCACATTCAACTCTCCTATTTGGCCTATACAGAAAACAAATGAGTCTTGGAGGATGACAGTGGATTATTGTAAGCTCAACCAGGTGGTAACTCCAATTGCAGCTGCTGTTCCAGATGTGGTATCATTGCTTGAGCAAATCAATACATCCCCTGGTACCTGGTATGCAGCTATTGATTGCAATGTTTTTTTCTCAATAGCTATTAGTAAGGACCACCAAAAACAGTTTGTTTTCAGCTGGCAAGGTCAGCAATATACTTTCACTGTCCTACCTCAGGAGTATATCAACTCTCCAGCCCTATGTCATAATCTTGTCTGCAGGGACCTTAATCATTTCTCCCTCCCACAAGACATCACACTTGTCCATTATGTTGATGACACCATGTTGATTGGACCCAATGAGCAAGAAGAGGTAACTATTCTAGACTTATTGGTAAGGCATTTGTTGGTCAGGGGATGGGAGATAAATCCAAAAAAAAATGCAGGGGACTTCCACCTCAGTGAAATTTCTAGGTGTCCAGTGGTGTAGACCATGTCAAAATAACCCTTCTAAGGTGGAGGATATGTTGCTGCATCTGGCACCTCCTTACAACCAAAAAGAGAGGCACAACACCTTGTTGATCTCTTTGGATTTTTGCGACAATGTATTCATCATTTTGGTGTGCTACTCTGGCCCATTTATTGAGTGACCAGAAAAGTTGCTAATTTTGAGTGGGGACCTGTGATAGTTAGATTCAATTGTCAACTTGGCCAGGTGAAGGCACCTAGTTCTGTTGCTGTGGACATGCGCCAATGGTACATGAACCTCAACTGTTGCTGATTACATCTGCAGTAGGCTAGGATGCGTGCCTGCTGCAAAGAATGACGTTTGACTTAATTGGTGCTTAAATGAGAGAGCACAGCATAGCACAGCCCAAGCAGCTCAGCATACCTCATCTCAGCACTCGCAGCTCAGCCTAGGCCTTTGGAGATGCAGAAAGAAATCACCCTGGGGAAAGCTGTTGGAACCCAGAGGCCTGGAGAGAAGGCCAGCAGAGATTACCCTGAGTCTTCCCATAAGAAAGAACCTCAGATGAAAGTTAGCTGCCTTTCTTCTGAAGAACTAACAAAATAAATCCCATTTGATTAAAAGCCAATCCATCTCTGGGGTGTTGTATGCTGGCAGCTAGCAAACTAGAACAGGACCCAAACAAGAGGAGGCTCTGTGGCAGGTGCAGTCTCCTGTACAAGCTTCTTTGCTACTTGGACCATATGATCCATCAGATCCAATGGTGCTGGAAGTGTCAGTCGCAAATAGAGATGGTGTCTGGGGCCTTTGGCAAGCCCCTATGGGAGAATCACAACACAGACCCTTAGGATTTGGGGCAAAACCTTACCATCTGCTGCAGATAACTATTCTCCTTTTGTGAAACAGCTTTTGGCCTGCTATTGGGCCTTAGAAGAGACTGAACCCTTAACCACAGGACACCAAGTTACCATGAGACTTGAGTTGCCTCTCATGATTCCTGAGTTGCCTATCATGAGTTGGGTGTTGTCTGACCCAGCAAGCCATAAGGTTGGGCATACACAGCAGCACTTCATCATAAAATGAAAATGGTATAGATGAAACAGGGCCTGACCAGGTCCTGAAGGCACAAATAAGTTATATGAGGAAGTGGCCAATTGCTCATGGCCTCCACCCCTGCCACACTACCTTCTCTTTCCCAGGCCAGAGTTGTAGCCTGTTGGGGAGTTCCTTGCAGTGAATTCACTGAGGAAGAGAAAACACAGGCCTGGCTTACTGATAGTTCTGCACAATCTGCCAGTAGCACCCAAAAGTGGACAACTGCAATAATACAACCCCTTTTTGGCATGTCCCTCAGGGACAATGGTGAGGGGAATCCTCCCAGTGGGCAGAACTTCAAGCAGTGCACTTGGTTCTCACTTTGCTTGGAAGGAAAACTGGCCAGACATGTGTTTGTATACTGACCCATGGGCTGTTGCTAATGGTTTGTCTGGATGGTCAGGGACTTGGAAAGACCATAATTGGAAAATTGGTGACAAAGAGGTCTGGGAAAGAGGTATGTGGATAGACCTTTCTGAGTGAGCTAAAAACATGAAGATATTTGTGTCCCATGTGAATGTGCACCAGACAGTGTCTTCATCAGAGGAAGCTTTTAATAATCAAGTGGATAAGATGACACGTTCTGTGGATACCAGTCAGCCTCTCTCCCCAGCAGCTCCTGTCATTGCCCAATGGGCTTATGAACAAAGTGGTCATGGTGGTAGAGATGGAGGTAATGCATGGACTCAACAACATGGACTTCCCCTCACCAAGGCTGACCTGTCTACAGCCACTGATGAGTGCCCAATCTGCCAGCAGAAGAGACCCACACTCAGATCCTGATATGGCAACATTCCCCCAGGTGACCAACCAGCTACATGGTGGCAGGTTGATTACATTGGGCCACTCTCTTCATGGAAGGGGCAGTGATTTATTCTAACTAGAATAGACACATACTCTGGATATGGGTTTGCTTTCCCTGCATGCAATACTTCTACCAAACAACCATCCATGGACTTACAGAATACTTTATCCATCATCATGGTATTCTGCACAGCATTGCTTCTGATCAAGGAAAACACTTCACAGGAAATGAAGTATGTGAATGGGCACATGCTCATGGAATTCTCTTGTCTTACCATGTTCCCTATCATCCAGAAACAGCTAGATTGATGGAATGGTGGAATACCCTTTTGAAAACTCAATTACAATGCCTACTAGGAGGCAATACCTTGCAGGGCTGGGGTAATGTTCTCCAGGAAGCTGTGTATGCTCTAAATCAGCATCCACTGTATGGTGCTATTTCTCCCATAGCTATTTCTCCCAGGAACCAAAGGGTGGAAATGGGCATGGCACCACTCACTATTACCCTTAGTGGTCAACTAGGAAAATTTTTGCTTCCTGTCCCCGTGACCTTGAGCTTTGCTGGTCTACAGGTCTTAGTTCCAAAAGGGGGAATGCTTACACCAGGAGAAAAAACAATGATTCCATTGAACTGGAAACTAAGGCTGCCACCTGGTCACTTTGGGCTACTTATGCCTCTGATCAACAAGTCAAGAAGGGGATTTCTTTACTGGCTGTGGTGATTGACCCTGACTATCAGGAGGAAATAGGACTGCAACTACACAATGGAGGTAAAGAAGAGTGTTCTTGGAATATAGGAGATCTCCTAGAGCATCTTTCATTGCTACCATGCCCCATGATTAGAATCAATGGAGAACTGCAACAACTCAATCCAGGCAGGACTACCAATGGCTCTGAAACTTCAGAAATGAAGGTTTGGGTCCCACCAGGCAAAGAACCATGGCCAGCAGAAGTGCATGCTGAGGGTAAAGGGAACATGGAATGGGTAATGGAAGAAGGTAGTTATCAATATGAACGATGACCACATGATCAGTTACAGAAACAGAGACTGTAATGCTGTTTTTTTCATGTTATAGTATTTAAATTATAAGATATCAAGTTTAAGAATTAATATTACCCAAGGACTTTCTCCCTATTCTGGGGAGATTCAATACATTTTCAGTTGTACATGGGACAGTTGAGTATTGTTAGGTGAGGAAAAAAATGTCTTTTATTGTTTCTATTTAGAGATTAAATACAGTTAAAGGTGATGTGCATAGCTGCCAAATTGACAAGGGGTGGACTGTCATGGTCAGGTTCATGTGTCAACTTGGCCAAGTGGTGGTGCCCATTTGTCTGGTTGGGCAAGTACTGGTCTGTCTGTTACTATGAAGTCATTTCATAGAATTAAATCATGATCACATAGGCTGCACCTGCAGTTGATTGAATTTGTAATCAGCCAAAAGGAGTGTCTTTTAGAATGAGTGATGTTTAATCTAATCACTGGAAGGCTTTTAATGAAGAATCAGAAGAAGCAGTCTTCCTTCCTGCTTCAGCCAGCAAACCTCTCCTGTGGAGTTCATCCAAACACTTCATTGGAGTCAACAGATTCACAGCCTGCCCTATGGATTTTGGACTCTATGTTCCCATGGTTACATGAGACACTTTTATAAATTTTGTACCTATGGCTATTTCCTACTGATTTTGTTTCTCTAGAGAACCCTCACTAATACACAGCTTAACTGGGACAGCCAGACAAATGAAGGGGAGGGGGCTATTAAACATTTTTAGTAAAATGCTGCTTTTGTCTTGTGATAAACATGTAAGAATATGCTCTTTGATTTAGTAATTTTTTTTAAGTTAGAGATGATTTGTTATGGTAGCTACAATATTTCTTACTCATAAAATTTCTGAAATTCTTGTAATTTTTCCATATCTATTGGAAGTTGTTTACCAACTATTATTTTTGTTTGAAGTAAGATGTTTTGCCCTTGTATTCCCAATTCCTCTTGCAAAAAAAAAGAAATACTTTTCTGCTAATGATTCAGCAGACACCTAATGTCTTATATGCCTTTAGAGTTGTGTAACTTAGTATTTGGACATTAGATAATGTGTCTTACTATGGAATTAATAAAATGGTATTAATGTTACTTCAACTGCATATTTATATTGTCTGGGAATATGTGGTTATAGTTCTGTGGGATAATAAACTTGTCAGTGTTCACAAGCTTGTAAAAACCTAATATAAGACCCTAAGCATCTAAATTAATAATGAAATACAAAAAAAGATCTTCAAGTAGTCCCAAAACAAGTCAGTATATAGAAAAGAGAGAAGAAAGACAATATGGGTCAAATAAGAATAAGAAAAGGTGAAAGATTCATACAATCTGAAGAGAAATTAGAGTTCTGCAGCTCTGAAAGTCAGCATCACCCCACATAGCAACTGATAAAAAAATTGAAAAGGAGATCAGACTTCAATTAGAGATATGAATGAAGCAGATCTGGTTAGGACTAAGGTAAAGCAGACCCACAGGTAAAGGATGATCTTTAGCATACTATCTAATTTAAATAGTATGTTCAATTAATTAGAACATCATAAATACATGGAATCTTGAATACAGGGTGAGATCTTGTTGGTTAGTACAGGTCAGTGTAATGGCCTAATACATCCCAGAGTAATCTTGGCAGAAGATAAAAAAGTATTTGCAGAACCCCCAGAAGAACTGAGGAAAAAATATGGAAATATTAAACTTCCCTGCCTAGTGAAGGCCTGATATTCTCACAATCATTGGAAACTACCAATTTAACAGCCCAAGCCCTCAATCTTGGGGTTTCCCCTTATGAAACATATTCTTCCACAGGAGAAGCTAAGCTTACTTATAATTATTCCTAAGAGTCACCCCCAGAGAACCTCTTTTTTTGCTCAAATGTGGCCTCTCTTTTGAAGCCATCTCAGCATGTAAACTCACTGCCCTCCCCACTACATGGTGCATGACTCCCAGGGGTGTAAATCTCCCTGGCAATTGGGACGTGACTCCCAGAAATGAGCATCTTGGCATCATGGAATTGAGAAAGACTTCTTGACCAAAAGGTGGAAGAGAAATGAAATATTAAAGTTCCAGTGGCAGAGAGATTTCAGTAGTTGAGAGTTTATTCTGGAGGTTATTCTTATGCATTGTATAGATATTCCTTTTTAGTTTTTAGTGGATTAGAAAAGTCAGAAGGAAATATCTGAAACTGTTGAACTGTATCCCAGTAGCCATGATTCTTGAAGACAATTGTATAATTATATAGTCTTTATAGTGTGACTGTGTGATTGTGGAAATTTTGTGGCTGACACTCCCTCTATCCATTGTATGGACAGATGGGTGAAAAAATAAGGAAAAATAAATAAATAAATAATAGGGTGGTGTTCTAGTTTCTAGCTGCCAGAATGCAATATACCAGAAGCAGATGGACTTTTAAAAAGGGGAATTTAATAAATTGTAAAGCTTACAGTTCTAAGGCTGAGAAAATGTCCCAATTAAAGCAAGTCTATAGAAATGTCCAAGATAAGACATCCAGAGAAATATACCTTGATTCAAGAAGGCTAATGAAATTCAGGGTTTCTCTCTCAAGTGGAAAGGTATATGGCAAACACAGTCAGGGTTTCTCTCTCAGCTGGAAGGGCACCTGGTGAACAGGGTGTCATCTGCTAACTTCCTCTCCAGCTCCCCAGGAAGTGTTTTCCTCCTTCATCTCCAGAAGTCAGAGGCTGGTGGACTCTCTGCTTCATGGTTCTGCAGTGTTCTCTGTTGTGGCTTTCTCATGGCTCTGTCATTCTTCTCTGCTCTGAATCTTTCTTTTATAGTATTCCAGTAAAGTAATCAAGACCCTTCTAGAATGGGTGAAGGCACATCTCCACCTAATCCAGTTTAACAACCACTCTTGACTGAGTCACATCTCCAGGGAGATGATCTAATTAAGGTTTCAAACATACAGTACTGAATAGGGATTAGGAAAAAACGGCTGCCTTTACAACATGGGATTAGGATTAAAACATGGCTTTTCTAGGGTACATGCATCATTTCAAATCAGCACAGGTGGATAACAGGCATGGGATGCTTTGGGAGTTCTTTTTAATTTTTATTTTTATTCCTATATGTATTTTGGGGGGAGCATTGAAAATTGATTGTGGTGATGAATGCATAACCATATGATGATACCGTGAACCACTGATTGTACATGTTGGATGATTATATGGTATGTGAACATATCTCAATAGATTGAAGTAAATAAATAAATAAAAGTAAATAAGGGCCTTAAATTCAAAGGAGATAAATTTTTCCTGAGGATCATATACTCAAGTCTATGGATAATGTGACATTTAATTTCATTGAATGCATTATTGATAAATATTCATTTGTCATGTAAAGCAGTCTTGCTATTTAACAAAAAGCAACTTGTTTGAGGCCACTTATTATAAGCAGAACACAATAAATTTTAAAAATGCAGTAAATAATAATTATAATAATAAAATAATATAATGAAATCCAACCATATCAATATTTATATTAAGCATAAATTCTCTAAAACTACCCCTGAAAAGTTAGACATTGGCAAAGTGGATAAAAAGGCATGCATCCTTCCTATGGTACCCATAAGAAATATGCTTTAGAATTCAAGATAAAGTGTATTAGCAGACGTAAAGCAGGCATTGCATAATGAAAGAAGGGACAATTCCACAGGAAGATATAATAATTATTAATATATATGTACCTAATAATAAAGCCAAATAATACATGAAGCAAAAATTGACATATTTGCAAAAATAGACAATTCCACAATCAGAAATAGACAGAATAAAGAAAAGAACTAAGTAAAAACTCATAACATCTGAATAATATAACAACCACCATGATCATATTGACAATTATATAACACTGCCTGCAAAGTAAGCAGTATTTTCTAGTGTACTTGGTACATTCACCCAAATAGACCATGTGCTGAGCCACAAAATAAGTGTAAACAATGTATTCTCTAATCATAATGGAATTAAATTAGGAAACAATAAGAAGAATAAATCTATGAAAATATGAAGTTTATGGAAATTAAACACATTTTAAAATAATTCATGGATAAGAGATAAAATCTTATAGGAAACTCAAAAATATTTTTAAAGGATTGAGAAAATACAAGATCAAAATTGTGGGATGGAATCAAAGCAGTACAGATATGAAAATGTCTAGTTTTAAATGTTTATATTAGAAAAGAAGAAAGACCCAATATCATTGTTTTAAGGTTCTACTTTAAGAAGTCCCATAAAGAAAATAGAATTAAATCTTGAGATAAGGGAGATCATTTAATCAAAAGAAAAAAAGAGCAGATGTCAACAAAAAGGAAACTGCCAGAAAACAGTAGAAACTACTGCTACCTTCATTAAAACTGACCAAAAAATCCTTTCAAATTATTAGCAAGTTGATGCTGAGAATATATTTCAACAGTAACACAGGATAATAAGACTAAGTAAGATTTGTCACAAAAGAGGATGTTGTTTTAACATTGGAAAATAAAAATGGAAGCACCACCAATAGGTGAATGGATAACCAAATATGATATACTTATACAATGAATTAATTACTCAGCAATAAAAATGAGTGAATTATTGACACAAACACACACATGGATGAATCTCAACACCAGTAGGCTGATTGAAAGAATCAAACTCTAGTACATCTCTAAGAATCTATTTATATAAAACTCTAGAATGCAGTTCCTTGACCTCAGAACTACTATTTCTGGGTTGGATAATCCCTTGCCATGGGGCTCTCCTGTGCATTTTCTAGCATTCCTGGCCTCTTCTCAGTAATTGCCAGTAGCACCTATTTCACAAAGTGGGACCATCAGAAATATTTCCAGATATGGTGAAGGTCTCCTGGGGGGCAAATTCATCTCTGAGAAACACTGTTGTACAACATGCAAATTAATGCACAATGACAGAGAGGAGCGCATTGGTTTCCTGGGATCCAGAGAAGAGAGAGGGTTGGATTGTAAAGGGCATTTGCTGGGTATTGAATGTGTTTATTACATTGACTGAAGTGAGGGTTTCAGGTACATTCCTGATAAAACTGATCAAATTGTAAATTTTAAATATGTGCAGCTTATTGTACTTGAATGACAAGTTAATTAAATTGTACAGAAAAATCAATGAAATTAAATTTTTAAAAATATTTTTAAAAGCTGTCTCAGAGCATTATTTAATATTAACAAGAATAAGAAAGAAGAAAAGATTCTTGTTCACATTTGGCAGCCCAATTCTGAGGGGTTTACTCAGTAGCTCTTCAAGGAAAGGCTGATGTGCATTTTTAGGCTGAAATTGAAGCCTAAGAAACTGCAGCTTGTGCTAAAGGCAATAAACAGCAAGAAGTCTCATAAGATAGAGATGCAGAAAGTGACATTAGCTTTAAAGGCAGAAATAAGAAGTAACGATAAAATCTTAAAGGAAGTAAATGAAGTAACATTATAGAAGAACCCATTAGAGAATAAACTGAGCTATTTAAACAATCTGGGAACAGGAGAGATTGTTTGTGTGACAGTAAGAGGAAAAATATATTCGATGCAAAAAACTCCCACAAAAGACAGCAACAAGAAACAATGGTGCCCACCTGCAGTCACACTGTGACTCTTCCCTGCTTACCTCCTGCCTGTGTTGACCCATATTCAAGTACTTGGGAGCTTTAGGAATGTGGTGTCACACTGTTTTCCTTCCTGGATACAGACTTTTCTTTCCTTAAAGTCTAAAATAACCCCTTCTCTTTTTAAGGCTTATCCCTTGTATAGATAATGGCTATAACTCTAATCTATTTGCTTTATGGGTTATTTTATATTTAAAATTTTACTTGTTTTGTAAATAGGAACCTTGGACATTGTGGAAAGGGAACAATGAGCTGGGAGAAGAGAGCAGTGAGAACGGTAGTGAGGCACCCATTCCTTGGAGTCCTGGGGCAGCTCTGGGCTGAGTGAGTGAGATAGGTGGTGGATGGGAATGGTAAGAGGGACAGAGCATGGTGAGTAGTTGAAGGGCCATGTGCTGAATAACTATACCAGCCCCACACATTATGACCCAGAGAAGCCGAAGACAATTGGCCCATCATTTCCCACAGGATTAAGATTAACTCAGCCATCTTGGGAATGCAACAAGTTTACTATGTTTGGCACTTGAGAGATAAGCTCTCTTTCATCTGGCATCAGGACAGAATCAGGATGACCAAGAAGCACCAGAACCATGACCTGTCACCCTAATGAGAACCTTGTCTGCTGAAATGACCTGTCCATGAACACAGACTCCCAGACAAAGTTACCAGGGTATTATGGAAAAAAGACAAATAGACAATGAAACAATAGTGTATCCAGAAATAGAACCACACATATGTAATCACATGGTTTTCATTGAGTGTCCAAGCACTTCTATGGAAAAGGAAAATATCTTCAACAAACGGCATTGACTAACTGGATACCCATAGGGAAGTAAAAAATGAGAACTTCAATTTCACCCTCACCACACACACACACACACACACACACACACACACACACACACACACCCCAAATGATTTGAGATCAAATATAGACTTAACTGCAAAGCTGTGAGAGATTGTAGAGGGGTAAACAGAAGAAGCATATATGTATATATATATATATATATATATATATTGACTTTTAACCAAACTTGTAGCTATTTTAATAATCTTTAATCAGCCATTCCTTTTTTGTCATCATTTATTTGTTTTTTTAATCTAGTTCTCTATAAAATGACTCTACCAATAGAAAAATTTTCAATAAGTTTCTATAGGAGCTTACTCCATCCCAGCAAGCTTGAAATAAAATTTTGGCATCTGCTCATAAATAATTGGTCTGAAAATTTGCTTTAACACATTCCAAGGTCTTTTGATGGCTTCTTGGATTTTTCTTTTTGACACATTCCCATGGAGATTGTGGCTTATTGAAGCAG
Source organism: Myrmecophaga tridactyla (assembly GCA_004026745.1). Taxonomy (NCBI): domain Eukaryota; kingdom Metazoa; phylum Chordata; class Mammalia; order Pilosa; family Myrmecophagidae; genus Myrmecophaga; species Myrmecophaga tridactyla. The sequence goes on from PVIY010034200.1 coordinate 24,062, forward strand.
AGAGAGATCAGGAAACAATGTCTCATTTTTTTTCACTCATTCATTAAATAATTCAACAAATATTTATTGACAACCTCTCAGTGTAAGCCTACTGCCCTAAGCACAGAGGACCTAGCCAAAAGCCCCTACCTTCATGAATCTTGTGTTTTAATTGTAAATATTGACAGTAAATGAATCCCAAAACCAACAATATAATTACAAGTCATGAATATTACCATGAAGGAAGGAATGAGAATGAAGTGACAGTGAGTTAGGAGGAGGGCACTGAGGAAGGATAAATTCAGCCAGGAAGATTAAGGAAGTTCTGAAGTGCTCATTCAAGATCATAATATTTGAGCTGAGACCTGAAGGATGAAAAGGAACAGGCTTTGCAAGCAGTTTGGAGTTGGGAGGGGAAGGGTTCCAGGCAGAACCATCAGCAGATATAAATGCAGAAAATGACTTGACATTGTCAAAAATGAAAAAGAAGATGAAAGTATTTGCAATAGAATGCTGAGGTAAGAATAGTCAGATACTGTGAGAGTAATTCATCTCATGGTGTGATAAATGAGAACTGACCTTTCAGGGCTAGGTTGGGTCTCTAGTACAATTGTTCAGGACATTTTAGAAATGACCAGTTACCCTGCTAAACATGAATCCTCATCAGTGTTGAAAGAACAAATACATTGGCCTGGAATAAATACATTACCGGGAGGGGGAGGTTTTTGCTCTCCCATAGCATATGATGCTTTTAGCAATGACTAAAACATCAAACAGTTGTGACCTGCTACAGTCAAGGTAACTCCATGAATGTTAGGCCAGCTTAATGCAGGTTCATGGCACTGCTAAACTTTCTGAGAGGAAACAAGACAGTAGGCAAGATGTCCAGTCAAATATTGAAACAAACATATACAATGTTCTGGTTTAGTTCTGTGATAGTCCTCTTCTCTATATAGGAAATGGAAGTTATTTTTTTCCTAGAAAGGGGAAAAGCAATGTAATACAGTGAATCCTCATTGTTACTCATTAGAAAGCTTTCAGAAATAATTCAAGCACTTTAATATCCAAAATCACAAACAAATTTTCATTGCATTCAGGGTCCATTGAACTTCATAAAGGATAAAACCTTGATGGAAATGTAAGACAAATTAAATGATTTTCTAGCATTATGTTTATTCAGTCTATATACATTAGTTGAGCGCTTATTATGAGCCTTTAACTTTGCTAGACAGTATTGAATAATAAGGAACACACTACAGCAAATGCCTTCACAGGGTTTAAAATCTAGTTCTAATGAAAAAGCATGCACAAAAAGAGATGAAATAATTATAAACTTGCTGATGATATGATCAGAGATCTTTTAAAAAAAAACACTCCTCTGATTTAATCCCTAATATGTACTGAATTTTAAAATGTGTAAGCAGGTATAAACAATTTTATGCATAATTCTTTAAACTAAAGAAAACCACTTTTAAAATTCTGGCCTTTCTTAAATGCATAATTAAGGTACTTGTTAGGGAACTGCAGGCACCTCTTAAGCAGCCATCACCCAGACCTCACCTACCCCCACATTCTCTACAGTAGCCAAGAACACACACTAAGCAGTCCTCTTTGGCCCTCTGCGACCCCCAACTCCTTTTCTATCGTGCACCGTTCCACTACCTGGGAGATATGAAGTCTAATGGAAAGGCCCAGCCTAACCTTAAACCCAGAAACCAGGAGCAAGCAGCCCCAGGTGCTCATGAGAACAGGAATTCTCAGTGGCAGGGCCTCCTCCCCTGAGGTGGATAGAAACCATCTTCACACAGTTTAGAATTGTCTCTCCTCTCTGACATGAAGTGAGGTGTGCGGAGCTGCCATCTATCTGCCACCGGACAAAGGTGGTGGGTTCTTTTGCTTGATTCACTTGTGATCAATTCCTGAGACACAGGGGTTTCAAAGGGAGAAAAAGTTTATCACTAGGCATGCAGCAGGAGAGCAGAACTTGCATACTTCCTTCCAGTAACAGTATTCATGAAGGACAGGGGAGACAGAGACACCACCAAATAATGAAAGAAGGAAGAAAGTTATGCTGGGACACAGACAGATATCTATATACCTTCTACTCAGAACTACATTTGGAGCACAGACAGGTTTCTATTTCCTTCTACTCAGAACACAGAAATGATTACAGTACGCTTAACATCTCTCAGTCTAATTCAGTACTACTTTCAAAGATCAGAAAAGCCCCACGTTTGAAATATAAGCAGCTTTTTAATACATAAGGGACTTATATATCCAGAAAAAAAAATTCAAAAATTTTTAACATTACTCCCAAATGTTAAATAATACCCAAAATTTTAGTTCACAAAATTAAGTTACAGATTTTAAGAAAAGCTAGTTCAGAACTTTATTATTTAAATGCAACTTTCTTATTTAAAATCTTACAAGCGTCATCTCTTTTATGAGGTCTTCTTAGGCCATTTTAAATTATTTATTCTTCTAGCAGTTTTATTCCTTTATTACTCCTGGCTTATACTATGCTCTAGTACATGTATATTCTAACCAGAATATAAACTCTTTGAAGCTAAGAATTAGGTTTCGCTATTTATGACAACATTTACTAACAAAAATATACTGATTGACATTAACAAAGCCACTACAAATTCAAATTCTACCACATACTGAAGTAATAAATGGCTGAGTAACTAAAAGCCAGATTCTTTGAAATCCAGGTAATTATGGTTATAAATTACACATTCATACTTTTTACTAAACTTAAATAATTTCTTAAATAAAAGATGTTTGAAGCATTAATGTATTCTAATTTTATTATGCTTTATGTAAGTATTATTATTACCCAGTACACTGCTCAGTCCACGTAACCCAGCCTATCTAGTTAGGCTATTTTAAGAGGAATTTTGCTAATGTATTTATAATATTAGATTATTTTATCAGTAAACTTGCATAAAATTAGGGAGAACATACCTAAGCAGGATAAAATCACATCTGTTCAATTCAAAATTTTATCATACAATTCCTTTCATCGGAGGTTGGAAAAAAATCTGTTTTTAAAATTACAAGCAATTTTAAAAGTATATTGACTATCAAGTTCTGAAAAATATACTTCAATTGTTTAGTTTGTGCCAAGACCAAATCCAAGAAAACTTTTCCATAGTTTTCAAAGTCCTTTCTTTTACTTACTGAAATTTAGTAATTGTATTATATGCAGTTACTCCTATTCCAAGGCTATTTACATTTTAATAATGATCTAATTGCTACAGCTATCATTGCAAAGATGTTATTGGAAAAAATATTAACAAACACAGCACATTTTGTAGCATTTTTTAAAG
>PVIY010034201.1:6914-27483 GCA_004026745.1 Myrmecophaga tridactyla
TAAAAAAAAAAAAAGAGCTAACCAAACTCATATGTCTATTTCCATGAAATGAATTCCAAAAGTGTGACTGGTGGATACAAGATTTATCACATTTTATATATCAATATATACTACATATCTGTTTTCCAAAGAAGGTGAATTCATTTAATTTTACCAACAATTCTTGAAGGTGCTTGTACCCCATCTCTTATCCAAACTGGGTCTGTCCATCATTTAAAATCTTTTCTTTGGCAATGTGGTCACATTTTATTAATTTCAACTTAAGTACTGATTTTATTACATGATATGCTTACAAAGCTAAGCATTACAAAATTACAAATTTAATTTCAAAATTATACATTTAGAGCCACATTTCATTGTATTTCAGTTAATGATATGTATGCTGAAATGCACTATTCTCTGCAGTTTACTTTGAAAGGAATTTTAAAAATTAAGCTGGATTGCTAAAAGAGGGATGAATAGATGGACAGAAATATGATAAAGCAAGAATACTGAATGGGTGATGGTAGAATCTTGTGCTGGTTTGAAAGGATTTACATACCTTAGAAAAGCCATGTTTTCATCCTAATCCCATTTTGTAAAGGCAGCTGTTTCTTCTAATCCCTATCCAGCACTATAGATAGGAAATTTGATTAGGTTATCTCCAAGGAGATGTGACTCAATCAATTGTGGGTATTAAACTTGATTAGATGGAGATGTGTCTCCACCCATTCTATGTGGGTCTTGTTTAGTATACTGGAATCCCATAAAAGAGGAAGCATTTTGGAAAGAGTTCCTTTTAGAGCCATGAGAAAGCCACAGCAGAGCCAAGCAGAGCCAAGCAGGGGCACGAGGCCAAGAGCTGATGCTGCTAAAGATCTTTGGAGATGAAGAAGGAATATGTCCCTGGGGGAGCTTTATGAAGAAAGAGGCCTGGAGAGGAAGCTAGCAGACATCGCCATGTTCGCCATGTACCTTCAGTTGAGAGAGAAACGCTGAATGTCATCAGCCTTCCGGAACCAAGGTATCTTTCCCTGGATGCCTTAGCTTGGACATTTTTATAGACTTGCTTTAATTGGGATATTTTCTCAACCTTAGAACTGTAAGCTGGCAATTTATTAAATTCCCCCTTTTGGGTGGTGCAACAGTGACTCAGTGGCAGAAATCTTGCCTGCCATGCTGAAGACCTGGGTTCGATTCCTGGAGCCTGGCCATGTCAAAAAATAAATAAATAAATAAGTAAATTCCCCTTCTTAAAAGCCATTCCGTTTCTGGTATATTGCAATCCAGCAGCTAGCAAACTAGAACAAATCTAGATGCTGATAATTTTTAAAATAAAACGGTGGGGAAAATCCACATTTGCTTCTGGTATTTTTGTGGTTACATCTTTTAATAAAAATCTGTTCCTTCCACAGATCTACACTATTTTAAATAGTGTATCTTTATAGTACATTTTCATATCTTACAAGGCTAGCCCCTCTCATGCTTCTACATTTTCAAGGCTCTTCTCCTCATAGGGAACTTTAAAATAAACTTAATAAGCTGAAAAAATCCTACTAAATCTTTTAAATGAACTCAAACTTCCAAATAATCTTCTTGACATTATTATTTGAAATACATTAGGTATAAATATTATTTCAGGAAAGTTTTATGACACTGTCTTTCCAATAAAGTTTGTTTCTCTGTTTACTGAAATATTTTTCATTTCCTTTATTAAAATTTTATAATTTTCTTCAAATGGATCTTCCTATGCTTTCTCTTAAATTTATTATTCCTAAGTATGTTATGGTTTTGTGGCTATTGTACATGGGATGTATAGCTCCAGTATATTTTTTTGAACCGTTAGTTCTAGCATATAGAAAAACTTTGAGTATATCTTAAATTTGCTTATATATGGATGTTACTGCTTTTTTTAAGGATATTTTCAAAATGCCCATAATATATTTGTGTTTTATTAACGTAAGCAAGTTGCATGATAAGAGGTTAAGGAATCAATATGCTGCGATCAGGAGGTTAAAAGTTGTCTCATAAATAGAAGATAAATTCCTCAAGAAGCTAAAGTGTATAGATTAAAAACCAACAGCTAACATCATACTCAACAGATTATAAGTAAAAAGAAAAGGATAGATTCCACTTTCACCACTTTCTTCAATATTGTACTGGAAGTCCTAGCCAGAGCAATTTGGCAAGAAATAGACCTAAAATGTATCCAAATTGGAAAAGAAGAAAAACTATCTTTATTTACAGATGACATGATCATACACATAGAAAATTCAGAAGATACTACAAAAAAGCTACTAGACCTAATAAACGAATTCCGCAAAGTGGTAGGTTACAAGATCAACATGCAAAAATCAGTTGTGCTTCCATACATCAGCAATAACGATCCAAAAAGGAAATCAGGAAAACAATTCCATTTATACTAGGATCTGAAAGAACAAAATATCTAGGAATAAACTTAACCAAGAATGGAAAACCAGGGCTGAAAGAAATTAAGGAAGAACTAAATAAATGGAAAGACTTTCATATTTGTGGACTGGAGGCACAACATTTAAAAAATGTCAATACTACCCAAAACAATATGCAAATTCAATGCAATCCCTAACACAATTTCAGCAGCCTTTTTGTTTGGTAGAAACGGAAAAACTAATTATCAAATTCAGATAGAAGGGCAAGGGTCCCCAATCGTCAAAATCATCTTGAAAAAGAAAAAAAGATTGGATAACTCACACTTTCAATTTAAAAACTTACTACAAACATACTGACCTAAGGACATATAAAGAAACCAATGGGATACAACTGGGAATTCAGAAATAAACCCACACACCTATGGCCAACTAATGTTGAATAACAGTTTCAACTCAATTAAATGGAGGAAGAATGGTGTCTTCAACAATGATACTGGGACAACAAGATATCCATATTGAAAAGAATGAAACTGGACCCCTATTTTACACCATATACAAACATTAAGTCAAAATCAATCAAGGACCTTAATATAAGAGCAAAATCCAAAAGATGCTTAGAAGAAGACATAAGGAGAAATGTTAAGGATCTTATTTTATGCAAAGGATTTTTAGGTATGATAGCAAAGCACTTAGCAACAACAGAAAAATTGGACTTCATCAAAATAAAAAAGTTTTTTGCAAAGGATAATATCAAGAAAATGAAAAACAACCTACAAAATGAGTGAAAATAGTTGGAAGTCACAGATCTCATATGGTTAAATGCCTAGAAAATATTGTTAGAAACACCTACAATTCAACAATAAAAAGACAATCCAATTTTTAAATAGGCAAAATACTTGAATTGACAATTCTCTGAAAAGAATACACAAATGGACGACACACACATGAAAAGATGCTTAACATCATTAGCAAATAGGAAAACGCAAATCAAAACCATGAGCACCTCGAGTTGAGAAGGTTCAGGGAATACATTCCCACAAAGAAGCATGAACAATGAGCAAGAACTGGCAGAAACATCTTTCTAAAAATTGCAAACAATAGTTAAAGGCTTCAAAAACAGAACAAGTGCTGAATCAAGAACAAGTCTACCCCATCATTCTTGAAAACGACTGTAACTATATAGCTTTTACAATGTGACCATGTGATTATGAAAACCTTGTGTTTGATGCTCCTTTTATCCAGGTTATGGACAAATGAGTGAAAAAATAAGGATAAAAATTAAATAAATAATAGGGGGGATTAAGGGTAAAAATTGGGTAGATTGAAATACTAGTGGTCAATGGGGTATGGGATGTATGAGTTTTTTCTTTTTTCTTTTATTTCTTTTTCTGGAGTGGTGCAAATGTTCTAAAAATGATCATGGTGATGAATACACAACTATGTGATGACGTTGTGAGCCATTGATTGTATAATATGGTTGGATTGTATGTGTGTAAGACTTCTCAATAAACATATATGTATTTTTAAAAAGAACAAGGCTACTTAAAAGTGGTAGGATCTGTGGTGCTCTGGCTGGTCCCGACCTCACTCACTGACCAGAGCAAGCCCAGGCTCACAGTGGGGTGCTCAGTCCCAGCTCAGCAGAAAGCAGAGTAATACTTGTGCACATATCCTAGAAGCATACATGTCTGTCAAAATTGGACTTTTGACAGCCTGAGGGACTGAAACAGGATACTCATCACAGGCTTGCCATCCCAGAACTTGCACTGTGTGTAGAAGGAAGCTCAAAGAACTCCCCTACAGACCACTGTGGGAGAGCAGTCAATAACTGCTATGTGGGGCAAAGGACTGCTGGCTGTAGGTCATAATATAGTGCAGTACTTGAGAGCTTAAGAAAACTGCTTCCTAGGGAAAAAGGTATTTGTATATATGTAAATGGAGAAAATACTAGCACCACACATTCAAGTGCATGATAAGACATATGTGCAGAAAAAGATCAGGGAGGCCCCTGTGCTTTGGCCTGGAGCTATCCTCTAAACTTATATTGGTAGCCCCAAGCAAGAGCACTAACGTAGGTCAATCCGCAAAGATTGGGAAAGGTGTTCCTTTTCTCTTTTCTTTTTTTTGCTGTCATCAAGGCCATTATTTAATTCTCACAGCCATCCTTTGAAGTAGATAATATTATTATACCTCTTTTTTTTTCATTCAGTCATTTATTCATGTAGTCATCATATATTAAGGGAGTTGTATGTCAGGCACTAAGCCAGATGCTGACATATTGGGATCTAATGATTAAAGGAAAATCAGAGCTAATATGGCAGGCACAAAAGCTTAGACTTGGAAAGAAATGACTATCTTTTCTTATCTTTTTTCCTATCCCAAAATACCTCAAGAGAAAGATTAAGTACAATGGGAGGATTTAATTGAATACTTCCTAGAATGACCACTCTCAAGCACTTCCAAGAAGAAACTATTATATGTAATATATTTCCTTTTTTTATACTGTTTAAACTCAAGGAAGACTAGAAAAGAAACTAAGTTTGCAGTAATGAGCTCATTAATGTTGAAGGAAAAGAGATGTGTCTTGCTATCAATTGTGCTAGCCCCCAAATTAGTGCCCATCCTGGGGTATGGTCCTGTGTTTAGCCAATAAGTTCAACAGCTGAAGAGTTAGAGGAACTTTTATCTCATATTAGTCATATTAGTGGGGACATCGAAAGCAAAACTCAAGCTTGAGGACCCAATCCCAGCCTAGACTACAGAATCTGGAGTGCCCAAGTTCCTCTGTATCACTTACTGGCCTTCAGAGTCCAAGGGTGCTATTCCAGACAGAATGTCACAGAATTGAACATATGTGGAATAAGGATAGAATGAAAACAGAGAAAAAGATACTACTTGTGGCTAGACATGGGATTTTGTAAGAGAGGAAGGGGGAGATGTAGATACAGAGATTCCTAGAATAATGTTCATGGATAAGGGATCCTCAGACTTCAGGGTAAAGAGAAGATAATAAAATCCAGAGAACACCCATATATTATTATACCTCTTTTATTATCCACTAAAGGAAACAGAGATTCAGCAAGGTCAAGTAACTTGTTCAAGATCACACAGCCTCCAAGAAGATTCCTGCCCATTTCTGACTCAGGACCTTGTATTCATCACTCCATGCCTCATCTTGATTTTTTAGTGCACAGGCTTGATCACATAGTCAGCTGCATAGGAGCTTGCACTTTGGCTTTGGCGTGGGTTTGAGTCCTGCCATCAAGAGGCAAGTCAGCCTTTCCCCCAGTCTCCCCAGGGAATTCTGGTAAAGTCCCTACAGTGAATCTCAGCCTCTTATTCTGGCGCTGATGACAGAACAGAAATGGGAAGGCAGAAGCAGACAGGGAAACAGAGGCAGGGAGTGAAATCCTCTACCTAGGACTAGTACCTCTGCCAAGGAGCTTCCCGGCTATTCTCTTGGGCCCAGTGAGGATGCTCCACCCCGGCTGTCTTCAAGTGGCCCCAGGACAAGGTCCTCTTGATCACTCAGGCCACACAATGGTGCACGAGCTGCTGTGTGGCCAGTGTACTACCCTAGAGATGTGCCCAGATTGCCCCCAGCCTGTCCTGCCATGTCCCCAGGGGGCAGAGAAGGCTGGAGAACTCACCGGCTCTGGACCCAGGGGGTCCACCTGGACTCTAATGAAAGCTCTGTTTTCCACCAGTCAGCATCATGAGTCTCTGTTTCTCAATCCTGAAAATGGGCATTCCAAGCCTGTCTGCTCAGAAGGGCTATGGAGAATAGGGAATGAGACAACTCATCTGTTGTGTCCGTCATGCATGCTGGTCTGTTTTATCAGAGAGATTGGATTTGAGAGGAAGGGAGCGTGAGCTGCACATCCTGGGTTGTCGCTCCAGCTCTGTCCCTCCTACCTGTGGGGCCTTGAGCCAGATGCTCAGCTTCTCTCTCCTTAGCTGCTACAACATTTAATTGGGAGGGTAGGCTGTACCCATAAGGGTCTGGGGAAGGACGAAATGAGGCCTACAAGCCCCAATGCTCAGCAAATGTTCATTCCTTTCCCTTCAGAACTTCAGATCAGCCCCTACCTCCTCCCTCCAAGAGGTCCCGGGGAGAAGACCTTTTTTAATTAGCTGCTGGCATTCAAGGAAAGCTGTGTCATGATACTAGATGATATAATCTTAAAGAACAGACACCTCAGTGTATAAATTCCAGAGACAACACACTGATATATCAAAATGTTCAGGTTTCAACAAAAGACCGCAAAACACACAAAGAAATGGAAGGGGACAAGATGGTGGCATGTGGAGGTGTGGAATTTAATTCATCCTCTAAAGCAACTAGGAAAAGGCAAGGAACTGTCTGGAACAAATGTTTAGCGGATATCCATGATGAGACACACATCGTACACCAGGCTGGGATGGGCGGAAGGGTGAAGATCATAGCACATAACTGAAAGTAAAGCCCCCAACCTGTGAAGGCTGGCACCCGTCCCCCACGGGCACAGCAGGCGGCTGGAGACACTTCCTGGTAAGAAAAAGAAGCAAACTCTACTAGGAACAAGGGAAGGTAGCTCAACCAAGCTCCAATCGTGGTTTTAATGAACAAATATGGACTACTAAATATAAGCTCTGAGTATAGATATGCCCAGAAAAAGCAGGAAAGTAATCCTGAGGTCTCTTTCTCCCAGAAGAGAGGAGAAGGAAAAAAAAAAATAAAGACAAACAAAAAAGGAGGCTTCTGGAGTGGCCAAGCTCAGAACACTGGAGAAGGGCTGTGCCCCAAGAAAAGGGGCTCTTGACTGGAGAACCTTGGGGGCTGGGGACTGGCTCTGAAAAGGGATTATTTTCTTCTGTCCCTGTTCTCCTTCTCCTTCTTCTTCTTTTCCCTTTTTAAAGGTATTCTAAGCTCATTACAGAAGCCTCAGGTATTTTCAGTTGTTAGTGCTGACCCAGGTAGGGGCAGAGATTAAGGCAGGTCTGAGTGGCAAAGCAAATGTCAAGTGAAGGAGATAATTCCCTGAAGGGTACCTCTTCCCCAAGAAAAGGGTGTGTCTGTGGGGGTACAGTCCAGCTCCAGCGGCGGCACTCCTTCAGAGAATTCAGACCCCAGGTTCTAGGGTCACAAATAGCTTAAGCTTGCCTTTCACCTCAGCCTCTGCCTCAGCCACACCCCAGACAGGATGAGAATTAAAGGCTCCACACCACCTAACACCAGTGGGGAGCTGTGGGCTGACAGGGGCCATCTGCTGGGCAGGACAGGAAAAGCCCAGCCTAGAGGCTCCGCAGGAAAGTCAGACAACCTGCTGGGTCTCATCCTCAGGGAAACTTGATACTAAGTACATCCTCTTCCAGAGACCTGGGCCCGTCTTGTCTGGGAAAATCTGATTGGGGTTGATAATATCTGGGGGGACCCTCCTCAAAAAAAGGTTCCATATAGGCAGGGCAAGAACCAGAAAAACAAGAGCTGAAATGTTCTGAACATTTAAATAGAAGTACGCTAGAGCTCTAGAATAAGTTGAATCGAATGCCAAAAACTAGAAGAGAACAAAGCCAAGAAGTCAACATAAGTAAAAGAATGAAAACAATCTCCAGAATAAACTAATCAAGGAAACCAGGTGCTAACACATCACCAAAATATTACAAGTCATACTAGGAAAAACAAAGGATCAAACCAACACTTCAAATGAGATACAGGAGTTAAAACAACTAATTAATGTTCAATCAAAATGCTGAACCAAGTAAAAAACCAAATTAACAAGTCGAGGGGTGATATAGCAAGAGATGAAGGATCTAAAGAAGACATTGGATGACCATAAAGAAGACCCTGAAAGCTTGAAAAATCAAATGGCAGAACTTAACAGGAACAAAAGGCACAACAGAAGAGATGACCTATAACAACAGATCTGAAGAGGCAGAATAAAGGATTAGTGAACCAGAGGGCAGAACATCTGAAATTCTACACACAAAAGAACACATAGGGAGGGTAGGCCATGGTGGTTCAGCAGGCAAAGTTCTTGCCCGCCATGCCAGAGACCCGGGTTCGATTTCCAGTGCCTGCCCATGCCAAAAAAAAAAAAGAATAACATAAGGAAAAGAATGGAAGAACAGAATATAAGCAGGGTCTCGGGGAATTAAATGACAACATGAAGCACATGAATATACATGCTACAGGTGTCCCAAAGGGACATGAGAAGGGAAAAGAGGCAGAAAGAATAATGGAAGAAATTATCAGTGAAAACTTCCCACCTCTCATGAAAGACATAAAAGATCCAAGAAGTGCAGCATACCCCAAACAGAATAGATCCAAATAAACCTACACCAAGACACTTAAACTAATCAGTAATCAGTTATACAGGGATGGTTGAACTTTGTGATGCCTCGACTGAATAATAATGGTGATCAAATGTACAAATACAAGAATGTTTTTACATTAGGGAAAACAAATGAATGTCAACATTGCAAGGTATTGAAAACAGGATGATAGGGGAGAATACATCAATGTAAACTAGGGTCTGTAGTAACATTGTAATATGCTTCTATTGACTGTAACAGGCAATATTCCAAAGTTAAATGTCAATATGGGCATGGGTATATGATTCTTTGCAGAAGAAATGGAAAAGTCCAAATATACTGTGTGGTGGCGGAGGCATGGCTAAGTGATTCTACTGGGAACTACTGATTTTTCACTTAGGTTGTATTGTATGATACATGAATTAAACTGTTTAAAAATGAACAGAAAGAATGCTTGCCTTCCATGCAGGGGTCCCGGGTTCAATTTCTGAACCATGTACCCCACCAAAAAACTGAACACAGATACAAGGGCTGGGGAAAATGTGGAAAGAGAGGTGTCCTAGTCACTGCTGGTAGGGAAGCAGTGAGGTGCAGCCCCTCTGGAGGGCAGTGTGGTTGCTCCACAGGGGGCTAGGGGCAGGGTAGCCATATGATTGTGCAACCCCTTAGTTAGTTATATATTTAGAGGAACTAAGAGGGGTACATGAATGGACATTTGCACATTGGTGTTTATGCTGGCAGTGTTTGCCATTTGCAATGGGTGGAGGTGACCTAAGGGTACAAGGACAGATAAATGGAAGGGGAAACTATGGTATATACATACAATACATCACCTAGGGCTCTGAGACTCTAAAAAAATGTCATATACTAAGTTTACTTTCCTGAAACCTATAACTTCCAGAGAGTTCCTAAACCAGATAAGTCCTGAAACCCAGGCTTTCTAAGAGTATTAACTAATTCCATCCTCATATCCTATATGGACACCCCTTTTCAACAAGAAGAGGTTAGAATGGGCATGACCCAAAGACTTCTATAGATTGGGAATTGAATCAAAGGAGAAAGAGGAGTTATAACAGGGAAGGTAGGATTTAACAAACATGTATGACTGCTCAATCACTATAATATTTCCTTTAGCTTCCAGTGTTTTCGAGCAGTTAGAAAGAAAAACCTGAAAATGTTGAATGGCAACCTATATGAAATTCTGAAATCTGTTCTGTAACTTCTTGTTAAAATATACTTTGAAAATTATTGCTTTTTAAAATATATATATTTCACAATAAAAAATGTTTTAAAAAAGTGCCACTTGCCTTTCTTTTCTTGTGAAGTAAATGTTCAGGCTTCTGCCCATGACTCTATTGGGTTTTTAGCTTTTTTCTCAATTTTTGAGAGCTCCTTATATATGAAGGACTTATGTTCCCTGTGGGATAGGGGTTGCAAATGATATTTTCTAGTTTGCGACTGATTTTGACTATAATATTTCTGACATACAAATACTTTTTAATTTTATATAGTCACAGTTATTAATCTTTTCTTTAATAGTTAGATTTTGAGTCAGAGTTAGGAAGTGTTCCCAATTTCCCAGGTTATAAAGGAATTCATCAATTCCCTTTTTCTTCTAGCAGTTGTATGTTTTTATTTTTTACATTGCATCTGTGAACTATTTGAATTTATTTTGTGGTACAATGTGAGGTTTAGGTCTAACAATATTTCTTCCAAATGACTATCCAATTGTATCTCAATAACATTTACTAAAACATCGAGCCTTTCTCCAGTGAACTGAGATGGCAAGAATTCATATACAAATCTCCGTAAGTATATGTGTATGTGTATTTTTTTAGCTTGTTTTGTTCAACTGATTTCTCTATAATGTGACAATATCACTTTCTTTTAATCATACAGGCCTTATACTATGTTGACTATCTGGTAACTCTAATCATACTCCACTGCTCTCTTTTTTAAGGGATTACCTGCCTATTCTTCATTGCTTAGTTTTCCATATGAATTTTTTTTTGCATCTGGTTTTTTTTTTTTAGTTTTATATTTATTATTTCCATGGTAAAAGGAATTAAACATATATTTTTTACAATATCATCCTATAACTGCGCATTTATCATCACAATCAACTTTCTTCTTTTGTGAAAGATAGCACATATACAAAAAACAATAAATTTCAAAGTACATCATAACAACTGGTTGTAGAACATATTTCAGAGTTTGGTATGGGTTACAATTCCACAATTTTAGGTTTTCACTTCTAGCTGGTCTAAGATACTAGAGACTAAAAGAAATACCAATACAATGTTTCAGCAATCACACTCATTTGTTAAACCCTATCTTCTCTGTATAACTCCAGCATCATCTTTGATCTTTCTCCCACTCTTAGGGGTATTTGGCTATGCCATTTTAACTTTTTCATGTTGGAAGGGATTGTTGATAATATGGGATGGGGGATGGAACTTATCTGTCCAGGGACTCATCTGGAGGTTGTAGGTTTCTGGCAAGTTATCCTAATGCATGGAACCTTTGTAGAATCTTATATAATGCCCTAGGTGTTCTTTAGGATTGGCAGGAATGGTTTTGGTTGGTGTCTGGCAAGTTATGATAGGTAGCAATGTCTAACTGAAGCTTGTTTAAGAGTGACCTCTGGAGTAGCCTGTTGACTCTATTTGAACTCTTTCAGCCACTGATACTTTATTTGTTACACTTCTTTTCCCCCCTTTGGTCAGGATGGCATTGTTGATCTCACACGCAAGGGACTTTCACCCCTGAATGTAGTGTCCCACGTAGGGGAGAAGGCAATGGTTTCACTTGCAGAGTTGGGCTTAGAAAGAGAGAGGCCACATCTGAGCAACAAAAGAGGTCCTCTGGAAGTAACTCTTAGGCATGCCTACAGGTAGACTAAGTTTCTCTGATACATACATAAGTTTCACAAGAGCAAGCCTCAAGATCAAGGGCTTGGCCTATTGATTTGGATGTCCCTAATGTCTGACACAGTATCTGGGGTTTCCCCAGTGGTGAAGTTTAAGTTTCCTCTGTTTTCTCCCATCCCTCAAAGGGCTTTGCCAATACTTTTCAATTACCTGCTTAATACACTCACATTACTTTAAAAAGTTATATGGAAGCTTAATGTAATTTTTCTAGTTCCCAGGGTAAAAAAAACTTATTGGTACTTTTCTGGAGATTCTGTTTACTTTTTAATATGTAGAGAAATTGTTATCTTTGTGACATTAAAATATTTTCAGAATACAGAATATCTTTCCATTTGTTCAAGTCTACACTTAGGGATTTCACGGGTTTTGCTAATGTTCACTTCACATAACTTCTTAACATGTGCATTAACTTCATTCTGAGGTATTTTTTTCTTGTTATTGAAAATGAGGAATTCTGTTCATTTTATCTTCTAGGTGGCTATCGTCCATATATACATAAATGTTTTAAATTTTTACGTGTTAATTTGAAGAAAACAGTTTCAATTATACAGTCTATAGGAATTTGATTTCAAAGTACCTTAGAAATTGTTGGATTCAAAAGTATTTTACTTTTCTTTTTCGAAGAAGTAGGATAACTTTTATTTAGCTGAGAAGCTATCCCAGATTGTCTCAAAAGAGACCTGATTTTTTAAAAAATATTTTTATTGTAAATCTTAACAAACATATTATCATTATTCAGATACAAACATTCTATACATGATGCACAGTGTATCAAAATATCACATAATTGTATATTCATCACCATGATAATTAAGTATTTTACTTTTGAGTCTAAAGCAAGAGTTTTGGTTTTGTTCCCTATAGAAAGTATTCACATTACAAAATTCATCCACACTAACTGAACATTCTATGAATAATTCTAGGAAAAGGAAAAGAACAAAATAAACCTTAAAGATAAAACTAGACATTTTCTTTTCAAGATGGTCTTTTGAGGTTAAACATCAATTAATAGAGGAGAATGCATTTCCACTACCTGTTTGAAGAAAGAACTTTAAACGCGAGCAGCTTAATATTATAACTATTTAAAACATTAAAAGTACTTAAAATTAGTAGAAAAGAACACTTATAAGTACTTCTCCTAGATAAGCAAGCTATTAATAAAGATATTTGAGTCAAGATCTGTTTTAAATGGCTGATACAGGCTGCTTAGAGGTTGGACTAACATTTATTCTAAAAATATTTTCATCCATTATGTCAGCTACAATGCAGACAAGTTACAAAAATGAGACCCTAAAATGTCATTGGAGAAACAATAAAGAAATGTAATAAAAGGGCATGAATTTTACATTTTTATAAAGTAGAACATGTTTCCTTTGATTTTATATTATCAACAATAAAATTGTGTATAATTTTCCCCTTTCTTTTCCCTCTTCATTTATGTACTTATTTTTACCTGTATTGGTGTGCCATCAGGGTTTTCTTTTGTCACATAGAGGCTTAATGTTTTTTTTATCGACTTCCCAACAATTTTGGATAATTTAAGGAAAATCTTTTAAAATTTGAGTTTTAAAACGGCATGTATTCTGGAATCTCTGTTCTGCCACCCTTTAACTTTATGAGAAGAGAATTGTAAGAAAAACTAGTAGAGAAATCAAGAAACTTTATTTATTACGAGTGGCAAGGAAAGGAGAAATCAAAAGTCCCTGTACTCCAGTTTAACAGAATATGCCCTCTAGTACTATGTCTCATCTCTAATAGATAATATGCAAGAAGATTCTACATCAGTGAAAACAGAAAATGCAATTACATTTTATTACAAGAAATTTGGAAAACATATCTTTAACAAAGTTAGCTATTTAAAAGTATTACCTTAGGCTGTCTCTTAATAGCTACTTTTCACAAGTGTGAAATTTAATGAACACAGCAGCATTTACAAGGAAGACCAAAATGATATCTTAATTACTAGCTGCATTTTCTTAGGGAACAAGAAATTAAATGGAAAGAGAAATTAGTTTTACAAATGGCATCATATATCTTTATGTTATACTCTTCTCTATCAAGACACAGATGGTTATGGATCTTGAACTTCCTAATATTGTAGGCAATTTTCTTTTCCTTGGGCACACCTAAATCCATCACAACTCTAAGTTATATATTATTTTGGGATCATCTACAAGGGCTGAAGCTATTTATCATAATTATTCAACATTTACTAATCTCATATAATAGGATTTTCCCACATATAAGTTATATAAAACTTATAATTTGCTGAAACTACTGATCCTACAAGTTTATAGAATAATCACTGCATGCCTTCATACCCGCATCACTGGCTCACCCTCCCAGATCTTGCCATTCATACAGAAGAATTTTGTGAATGGATAAATCAGTATAACAAACAATCAAAGTACAGTGGCCTGGGCAAGGATTACAGCTTGGAGACATACAAAGAGCACTAGGATGTGGAAAAGATGATTTCACAGGGAGAAAAGGAGGCAACAAGATCCCTGAAAACACAGGCATTCCTAAGCTACAAGCACATGTCCAGGATGAGACGCACATGCTCAGAAAAGACTGAAGGAGACACTGTGCTGGTGCCACAGCAGATCCCGGTCCACGAGCAGGAGGACTAAGCTCAGGAGGACGGCACTGGCAAACTAACAGCCAACGGGAGAAGACTGCGGAAGGCACTTTGTACACTGGGTTTGTTTTTGTTAGCGTCTGGCTCTTAACGAAATAGCTGTCTTATCACTAGGTGGATACAAACTTAAGGAACAGACACTTAAGGGATAAAACTAAAGAGCTAGCACGTTAAAATAGTAACGTGTACAGTGTATATCAAAAGATAACATGGCAAAAAAACAAATAGGAAATGATGGCCCATCCAGACAACAAGCTAAAACATCAGAAACTATGAAGGAAGACCAGACAAACAGTTTTAAACATGGTCTTAAAAATGCTCAGAGTGCTACTGGAAAACACAAAGAACTACTGAATATCAGGAAAATGATTATGAACAAAATGAGAATTTCAATAAAGAGATTAAAAGTATTAAAAGAAACCAAACAGAAACGCTGAAGTTGACAATAAATGCCATAAAAAATCCCTAAAACGGTTCAACAGCAGGTTGGAGCTGGCAGAAGAAAAAAAATTCCTTAAATTGAAGCTAAGACAACTGAAATTATGCAGAACAGAAAGAAAAAACAATAAAGAAAAAAAAGAAGTGAACAGAGCCTAAAAGACCTATGAGAACAATCAAGCATACCAATATATTTATTTTAGGAGTTCCAGAAGGAGAAGAAAGAAAGAAAAGGGCACAAGAACTATTAGACGATATAATGGCAGAAAACTTCTCCAATTTAATGAAAGTTATAAATATATGCATCCAAGAAAGCAAATGAATCTCAAAAAGGATAAGTTGAAGAGATCCATACCTAAGACATTATATTCAAACTGTGGAATGGAAAAAATAAAAGAGAGAATCCAGAAAGCAGCAAAAGAGATACAATGTGTCATGTACAAGAGAGCCTCGTTAAGATTAAGTGATGACTTGTCATCAGAAACCACTGAAGTAAGAAGGCAGTGCAACGAAGAATTTAAAGTGCTGAAAAAAATATAATTACCAAATAGAATTTTATATCTGGTGAAAGTGTCTTTAAAATTGAGAAACAGAGTGAGACAAAAGCTAAATATACAAAAGCTGAGAAAGTTTATCAACACTAGACCTGTTGAAAGAGCAATGCTAAAGGAAGTTCTTTGATTGAAGGAAAGGACACTAGACAATTGATTGAAGCAGCAGAAAGAAATAAAGATTTCCTTTACAGGAAATAGGAATAATTAAAAATCAGAAACAGAAGAACAAAAAGCAAAGTAGATAAATAACAAAACAAAATAAAACCACATTAACAATTACATTAACTATTAGTGTACTTAAGACTTCAAAAGGCAAAGGTTGTCAAAATGGAGAAAAAAGCAAAACCCTAACTAGATGCTCTCTGTGAGTGATGCAATGTAAATACAAAGAAACAAATAGGTAGCATATAAACAAATGGAAAAATAAATCATTCAAAAATAGAAAAGTAGGAACGAGATGGAGTAGCTATGTTAATATCAGATAACGTAGACTTGGAGACAAAAATTTAGCAAAGATAAAGAGAAACATTTCTTAGTGAAAACAGAGTCAATTCACTGGGAAGATATAACAATAATAAAAGTGCATATACCTATTAAAATTGGAAATTTAAAATTTAACAATACCACTTATAAGAGTATTCAAGAACATACATTTTCTTAGGGTACATTTTATAAACTATGTGTCAGACCTTTACACTGAAAAGTATAAAACCTTGCTATGAGACATTAAAGATGACCTAAAAAATTAGAGATGCACAATGTTCACAGATTGGAAGATTCAGTATTGTTAAGATGTCAATTCTCTCCTAACTCACAGATTCAGTGCAATCTAACTTGAAAACCTAGGAAGTTTGTCTTTGCAGAAACTGACAAGCTCTTTCTAAAAGGTATACAGAAATGGGTAGCTAAAATAATTTTGAAAAAGAAGACCAAAGACGAGGGTCTGATTATAGTAATCATACCTGAGTGTTATTGGTATAAGGATAACATATGGCTGAGACTGGAATGATGCATAAGCAATATATTTAAAAATGATCTTTTAACATTACCTTATACCACAGACAAAAATTAACTTGAAAGGGAATGAAGATCTAAATAAAACAGCTAAAACTATAAAACTTGTAGAAGGAAACAGAAAATCTCTGTGACTTTGGGGTAGGAAAAAAATTCCTTTGGACACAAAACGCACGAACCATAAGATTTTAAAAATTGATAAACTGAACTTGATCAAAATTTAAAGCTGTTTTCCTTCTAAAACACCATTAAGTAATGAATGGCAAAGCCAAGCATAGGTAGGGAGAAAATATTATTCTCACATATCTGACAAAGGATTCATTACAGAATATACATATTTTAAACCTGAGAACTTATGCAAGAAGACATACAAACCCAGTTTGAAAATGTGCAAAAGAGTTGAACAGACACTTCACAAATGAAGATATGTGAATAGTCAACAAGTACATTAGTCATAAGGGAAATGCAAATTAAAGTCACAATGAGATAGCACCATATATCCACCAGAGTGGTTAAAATTAAGATTGGGTGGGCCACGGTGGCTCAGCAGGCAAGAACGTTTGCCTGCCATGCCAGAGGACCCAGGTTCGATTCCTGGTGCCTGCCCATACTTAAAAAATAAATAAATTAAAAAAAAAAATTAAGATTGAGAAACCAAAGTTGTAAAGTGTATGGAGTAACCAAAACTTTCATCCACTCTAGTGGGAGCATAAAGTAGCACACCACATTTGAAAACTACTTGCAGTTCTTTACTAGCAGCAATTACGTATCTAGGTATACATAAAATGGAAATGAGTGAAAATATTCACTAAAAGAAAACTGGCACTACTTGCAATAGTCAAAGAATAGAAACAACTCAAATGTCTATTAATAAAATGGATAAATTGTGGTATATTTGGATAATGGAATACTCTACATCAATAAAAACGAAGAACATGTGTTGATGAGCAAAAGAAGTCAGATAGAAAAGAATGTTTCTATTATTATTCTATTTACAGAAAAGTTCAAAAACCAGGGAAAACTAAGCAGTCTTCACATGAGATGAGATACTTACTGCCTTTGGATGTTAACTAATGGGAGGGGCAACAAGGGAGACTTCTAGGGCTCTGAGAATGTTCTATTTATTTATAGGTACAGTTACATGAGTGTTTTATTATAAAAAGTCAACAAGATATACACATGGGAGTTCTGCACTTTTCTGTATTTAAAATTCATTAAAAGCTTCCCTTCAAAAACTGGAGATAAAAATGTATCACCTGGGGCTATGGTGGCTCAGTGGCAGAGTTCTCACCTGCCATGCCAGAGACCCAGGTTCAATTCCTGGACCTCCCCATGTCAAAAAAAAAAAGTATGGTCTGGGAGTGTTTTCAATATGGCAGAGTAGGGAGTTCTAGAGTTCAGGTCATCTCCCAAGGCAGCTAGTAAAGAGCCAGGAACTATATGAAACAACTGTTTGGGGAGCTCTGGAGACCAAAAGAACACAGTCCACCATCCAGGGAAGAGTGGAAGAGACTGAAAAGCTGTGGAGAAGGCCTGGGAGCAAATCTCTCTAGACTGTGGAGGCTCCTGCCGCTCCCCCATGGGCCTGGCAGGCTGCCTCAGGAGCCACCTCCTGGCCGGAAGGAGAAGTCCACTTTTCCAAGAATGTGGGGTGGGGGGGGGACATGGATGGGGACAAACTGGCTTTTGATTCACTAATTTGGACTTCTGGGCTCCAGCTCTGAGCACAACTAAACTTTCAACCCACCCAGGACAAAAAGCAGCCAGCAGCCTTTGTTTCAAGCACACCCCTGCAAGGGGAAGAAATGGGGCTGACTGAGGGAGACAGTAATTTCTCATGGCAGCAGGAACAGTGCTGAAGGGCAGCTCTTTCCTAGGAAGAAGGGGAGGGGGTGCAGCACAGCATAGTTCGCGGCTGTTGATTAGAGAATTCAGATCCCAGAATCCAGGATCTGAGCAACAGTTTCAACCTGCCCACCAAAAAAGCTGCTGAAATCCTCTATGTCAACCACATCCTGACAGGGGTGGAGTCAAGTGAGAATTAAAGGCTTGGCACCACCGTAGGACTGCAGGGAACAGTTGGCTGAAGAGCACCATCTGTTGGACAGGCCAGAAAAGCCATCATAAAGAAAACTGGTCTCCTTCCAGGTCTCCTCACCAGGGCCCTTTGAAACCAACTGACACTGCCTTCATAGGTCGCTGGGCCTGTTCTGACTAGGAGAAATTGACCTGGGAATGTCCTCTCCTGGGGGACTCTCCTCCCTGAATGACCCCTGCAGGTAAAAGCAGTTAGAGATAGTTAACAAGAGTGTTAAATACATATAGAGGTGAATTAAAAAACAAACAGAACAGATCAGCATTCCCAGAGAAGGAGCAGGAGAAAGGAAGTGAGTGGCGGGGTGGGGATTACTAATGACCCCACAGAAATAAAAAAGGTATTAAGAGGATACTTTTAACAACTGCACACTAACAAACTAGACAACTCAGATGAAATGGACAATTTCCTAGAAACACACAACCTACACAGACTACAGAAGACCTCAATAAACCAATCACAAGTAGAGCAATTGAACCAGTCATCAAAAACCTCCCAACAAAGGAAAGCCCAGGATCAGATGGCTTCATAGATAAGTTCTATCAAAATTTCCAAGAATTAATACCAATTCACTCAAACTCTTCCAAAAACCTGAAGAGGAAGGAATACTATTTAACCCATTCTATGAAGCCAAGATCACCCTAATACCAAAACCAGATAAAGATACTATAAGAAAAGAAAATTACAGACTAGTTTCTCTAATAAATTTAGATGCAAGAAATTCTTAACAAAATACTTGGCAAATCAAATCCAACAGCACATTAAAAGAATTATACACCATTATCAAGTGGGTTTTATACCTTTATGTAAGGGTAGTTCAATGCAAGAAAATCAATTAATGTAATATACCACATTAACAAATCAAAGGAGAAGAAACACATGATCATCTCAATGGACATACAAAAGGCATCTGACAAAATGAGCATCCTTTCTTGATAAAAATCTTGTGAAAGACAGGAATACAAGGAAACTTTTCAACGTGGTAAACGACATATATGAAAAACCCACAGCTGACATCGTACTCAGTGGTGAAAGTGTGAAAGCTTTACCTCTAAGATCTGGAATAAGAAAAGGAAGCTCACTGCCTCTACCGCTGTTCAACACCGTGTGAGAAGTTCTAGCTAAAGCAATTAGGTAAGGAAAATAAATAAAATCACCCTAATTGGAAAGGAAAAACAAAACTTTCACTATTTGAGGAGGACATGATTCTATATTTAGAAAGTCCAAAAAAATCTACAACAAAGCTAACAGACCTAATTCTGAGTTCAGCAAACAGGTGGGATACAAGACCAACGTGCAAAAATTAGTAGCATTTCTATACACTGGTAATGAGCAAACTGAGGAGGGAATCAAGAAAGAAAATTCCATTTACAATACCAACTAAAATAATAAAATATCTAGGAATAAATTTAACCAAGGATATAAAAGACCTAGACACAGAAAACTACAAAACAGTACCAAAAGAAATCAAAGAACTAAATAAATGGAAGAACATTCCATGTTCGTGGATTGGAAGACTAAATATTGTGAAGATATCAATTCTGCCCAAATTAATTTATAGAGTCAATGCAATCCCAATAAAAATTCTAACCACATACTTTTCAGAAATGGAAAAGCCAATCATCAAATTTATTTGGAAGGGTCAAGGGTCCCAAATAGCCAAAAATATCTTTAAAAAAGAATAAAATTGGAGGACCCACACTTCCTCACCTTAAAGCATATTACAAAGCCACAGTGGTCAAAACAGTATGGTACTGGCATAAAGGCAGATATGTTGATCAATGGAATCAAACTGAGAGTTCAGAAATAGACCCTCATATCTATGGTCAATTGATTTTTGACAAGGCTGCCAAATCCACTCAGCTGGGATAGAACAGTCTCTTCAACAGATGGTGTTGAGAGAACTGGATATACATATTCAGAAAAATGAAAATCCCTATATCACACCTAATACAAAAATTAACTAAAAATGGATCAAAGACCTACATATAAAAGCCAGAACCATAAAACTCCTAGAAGAAAATGTAAGGAAGCATCTTCACAATCTTGTGGTAGGAACACAAGCAATGGAAGGAAAAATAAACGGGACCTCCTCAAAATGGAATACTTTTGTGCTTCAAAGGACTTTGTCAAGAAGGTAAAGACAGCCTACTCAATAGGAGAAAATATTTGGATCCTATAACTCAACAACAAAAAGACAAATAACCCAATTAAAA
>PVIY010034202.1:0-17765 GCA_004026745.1 Myrmecophaga tridactyla
GCACGTCCCTCCTGACCCGCGCACGTCCCCCCCGGCGCGCGCATACCCGTTGACCCGCGCACGTCTCTCCCGGCTCGCGCATGTCCCTCCCGGCGCGCGCACGTCCCTCCCGGCGCGCGCACGTCCCATTGCGAGTGTCGCGATGCTGCGGGCACGATGGCGGGGAAAGGGTGCGGTGATGAGGTTATGGTGGTCATGAGGGAGAGGATAGCAGTGGGTGACAGGGTTCTCTCTGCGAGGGACTTTGGTTGGACGGATGGCACCTGTGGGACTTGAGGAGGATGCCCTAATCCGGGTAAAGAGGGGGGCCCAGGTGAGAGGCCAACTGGAGGGCAGGGTGAGAGCCGAGGAGTCCGGTTGTGGAGAGCGGTGGAGGCCCTGAGCGTGAGGTGCCTTCCGTGCGTCCTAGAGGCCCGAGTTATGAGCAGGAGTCCGGCCATGTTCCGGCTGCGTGTTCCTTCCCACGAAAAAAGGTGTGCGGAGCCACAGGGCAGAAGGCAGGTGCTGACTGTCACAGAGCCGTGCGGGGTTGGGACTGCTTTCACACCTCGGGGCCCAGCGCTTTCCTGCCGCGTAGTAGGTGAACATTGAACACTTTCCGCCCTGGATTATCACCGCTCTTATGTTGGATGACGAAGACTTCGAGGTTATAATTAGTAGTCACCGCAGCTGAGACTTCCTAAGGTTTTGCTGGGTACCAGGCTGAGCGTCTTGCCTCACCAGTTCATTCAGCCTAGTCCCTTTTCACAGCTGAGGAAGTAAGGCTTAAAGAGGCCCTTGCCTGGGTCCCACAGGCGCTAACTCATGCCCGTGATCGCCAGGCCTTCCTGTCCCGCGTTTACTGATGCTCTGTTGTGTGCTAAACCCTGTGCTGGGAGCTGGGGGTGCAGAAGTGAAGGACGCGGAGCTGGGGGTGCAGAAGTGAAGGACGCGGAGTCCTTGCTCACTGCCCGAAGGGGCAAGAGACAGAGGCGACCCGCCACCTGGGTGGGGCGCAGCAGTTGAGGACTGTCCTGGGGTCACGGTGAGAGCAAGATTCTGTCTGGGAGAGCCAGGGAAAGGTGTGCACCAGAGGAGACAGCTGGGATTTGAAGGAGGGGTGGGGGCTGCCAACCAGGAGCTGGAGATGAAGGGAAGCCCGGGGGGAAGGAGCAGTGTCCGAAGGGAGGGGCATGTGGCGAGGAGGCAGAGGGAAGGGAGCTGCTGGCTGAGTTGTGGGTGGACGGTTGGGAGGCATTGTCCTTGCCCACGCAGAGAGGACCACAGAGGAGTAGGCAGCTGCAGAGCTGTGCACTTTAGATTCCTGTCGGTGGGTCTCTACAGAGGACCCGGGGTGGAGCTTGGCTTCCATTGTTTGGTCGTAAGGAATTGCCTGCTTCCCGAGGAGAAGTCCTCCGTTCAGGCAGATAGCTTTGGGCTCTGCAGGGGTTAAGTTGTAGCCTCCAAACTGCCAAAATGTCTGCCAAAAAAAAAAAAAAAGTTAGGTTGTAGGTTTACAGAGCAATCACACATAAAATGCAGGTAACCATATGCAGGTAACCCTACCACCAACGCCTTACGTTGGTGTGGAACGTTTGTGACAATTGATGACACTTTTTAATAGTGTTTTTTTAAACAACAGCTTAATGTAAGATTATTAAAGTAGTACTGTTAACTATCTTCCATAGTTTACACACGGTGTATTTTTTTCCATATACCACTCTATATTAATACCTTGTATTAATGAGGTAAGTTGTAATTCATAAAAGAACATTCTTAAACTTGTACTATTAACTTTAGTCCATCATCTGCAGTAGGGTTCACTGCATCATACAGTCCTGTGTTTTATCTTTTAATTTTTATTTGGATAACCCGCTGCCTAAAGTTTCCCCTTTTGACTACATTAACGTATATACTTCAGTGCCGTTAATTGATTGCTCTCAGTACCATCACCACCATCTCATTTCTAAACCTTTGTAGTCAACCTAAATAGAAATATTATACAAATTAAGCATCAACTCTCCACTCTGGAATCCCAGACTATCCCCTGGTAATGTATATT
Source organism: Myrmecophaga tridactyla (assembly GCA_004026745.1). Taxonomy (NCBI): domain Eukaryota; kingdom Metazoa; phylum Chordata; class Mammalia; order Pilosa; family Myrmecophagidae; genus Myrmecophaga; species Myrmecophaga tridactyla. The sequence continues at coordinate 2,042 of PVIY010034202.1, forward strand.
CTAGATTCCAAGTTTGCTTATTATAATTAGTTCATATCAGTGAGATCCTACTGTATTTGTCCTTTTGTGTCTGGCTTTTCCACACAGCATAATAATACCCTTAAGGTTCATCCTTCTTGTTGTAGTATGCATCATGACTTCATTCCTTTTTACGTCTGAATAATAGTCCATTTTGCATATATACCACATTTTGTTTATTTACTCATCTGTTGATGGACACTGGAGTTGCTTCTGTCTCTTGGCAATTGTGAGTAATCAGTGTGCAAGTATCTGAGTCTCTGCTTTCAATTCTTCTGGGTATATAGCTAGTAGTAGGATTGCAGGACCATGTGGTAATTCTATATTTAGCTTCCTAAGGAACTGCCAAACTGTATTCCACAGTGCTTCACCATTTTACATTCCCACCAGCAATGAATGAGTGTTTCTATTTCTCCACTTCTCCAACACTTGTATATTCTGTTTTTTTTTTTTTTTGATTAGTAGCCATTCTAGTGGGTATGAAATGTCATCTCATTGTGGTTTTGATTTGCATTTCCCTAATAGCTGGTGATGTTGGGCATCTCATCATGTGATTTTTAGCCATTTGTATTTCCTCTTTGGAAAAATGTCTATTCAAGTCTTTTGCCCATTTTTAAATTGTTTTTTTTTCTTCCTGTTGAGTTATAGGATTTTCTTATATGTTCTGGATATTAAACTCTTACCAGATATGTGGTTCCAAATATTTTCTCCCACTGAGTAGGTTATTTTTTTACAAAAAGTCCTTTGAGGCACAAAAGTTTTAAATTTTGATGAGGTCCCATTTATGTGTTTTTTTATCTTGTTGTTGTGTTTTGGGTGTAAAGTCTTAAGAAACCATTTCCTACCACAAGATCCTGAAGATGCTTCCCTAGATTTTCTGCTAGGAGTTTTATAGTCCCAGTTCTTATATTTAAGATCTTTAAACATTTTGAGTTCATTTTTGTATATGATGTGTGATAGGGATCTGTTTCATTCTTTTGCATTGGGATGTCCAGTTTTTCTAACTGCATTTGTTGAAGGGACTATTATGTCCCAGTTGAGTGCATGTAGCAGCCTTGTCAAAAATCAGATGGGCATAGGTGTGAAGATCTGTTTCTAAACACTCAGTTCAAGTTCATTGGTCAATATATCTATCCTTGTGCCAGTACCATACTGTTTTGACCACCATTGCTTTGTAATATGCTTTTAGTCACAAGTGTGAGTCCTCTGACTCTTTCCTTCTTTTTCAGGATGTTTTCGGCTATTTGGGGCCCCTTACCCATCCAAATAAATTTAATAATTGACTTTTCCATTTCTGTAAAGTAAACGGTTAGAATTTTTATTGGGATTGTATTGAATTTGTAAATCATTTTGGGTAGAATTGACATCTTAGTGATATTTAGTCTGCCAAATCATGAACATGGAAGGTCCTATTTGTTTAGATCTCCTTTGATTTCTTTTAACAAGGTTTTATAATTTTCTCTGAACAAGTCCTTTACATTGTTGGTTAGATTTGTTTGTAGATATTTGATTCTTTTGGTTGCTATTGTAAATGGATTTTTTTTCTTGATTTCCTCTGAAATGGTTCATTACTAGCGTGTAGAAACACTGCTGATTTTTATGTCTTGATTGTATATCCCATCATTTTGCAGAATTCATTTATTAGCTCTAGTACCTTTGTTCTAGATTTTTGGGAACTTTCTATAAATAGGATTGTGTCATCTCCAAATAGGAGAAGTTTTACTTCTTCCTTCCCAATGGCTTTTTATTTTGTCTGTGTCTATCTCTCTGTCTGTCTATGCATCCGTCTACCCACCTACCTACCTACCATCTATCTGCCTAACTGCTCTGGCTAGAACTTCCAGTATGATGTTGAATGACAATGGTGATAGTGAACATCCTTGTTTTGTTACATATCTTAGAGAGAAGGTGTTCAACATTGAATATGATGTTAAGTGTGGGTTTTTCATATATGCCCTTTATGTTGAGGAAGTTTCCTTCTATACCTATTTTTCTAAGTGTTTTTTAACAAGAAAGGATGCTGGATTTCACTAAATGCCTTTTCTGTGTCGATCAAGATGATCATGTGTTTTTTCCCCTAGTTTTGTTAATGTAGTGTATTGCATTAACTGATTTTCTTATGTTGAAGTGCCTTTGCATACCTGGGATAAAACCCACTTGATCATGGCCTGTAATTCTTTTAATTTGCTTTTGGATTAGACTTGAAAGTATTTTGTTGAGGATTTTTGCATCTATATTGGGGAAATTGGTCTGTAATTTTCTTTTCTTGTAATATCTTTATCTGGCTGATGTTGGCCTCATAGAATGAGTTAGGCAGTGTGCCAGTTTGAAAGGATTATATGCCCTAGAGAAGCCATGTTTTAATCCTGATACATCTTGTGGAGGCAGCTGTTTCTTTTAATCCCTATCAGTACTTATGCTGGAAACTTGATCAGATTATCTGTAGGAGATGTGAGGCACCCAGTTGTGGTTATTAACCTTTGATTAGAGGGAGATGTGACTCCATCCATTCCAAGTGGGTCTTGATTAGTTTACTGGAATCCTTTAAAAGAGGAAACATTTTGAAGAGAGGCACGAGCAGAGCCATGAGAACTACCAGAGCTCATGCAGCCAGAGACTTTTGGAGATGAAGAAGGAAAACACCCCTGGGAGAGCTTCATGAAACAAGAAGCCTGGAGAGAAAGACAGCCCACGTTGCATGTTCACCATGTGCCCTTCCTGTTGAGAGAGAAATCCTGAACTTCATCGGCCTTCTTGAAACAAGGCATCTTTTCCTGGATGCCTTAGATTGGACATTTCTATAGACTTGCTCTAATTGGGACATTTTCATGGCCTTAGAACTATAAACTTCAACTTAATAAATTCCCCCTTTTAAAAGCCATTTCTGGTGTATCACATTCTGGCAGCTAGCAAACTAGAACAGGTAGTGCTCCCTCTTCTTCAATTTTTTGGAAAAGTTTGAGCAGTGTTGGTATTAACTCTTCTTGGAATGATTAGTAGATTCATCTGTGAAACCAACTGGTCCTATTTTTTGTTGTTGTTGGGAGGTTTTTGATGACTGATTCAATCTCATACTTGTAATTGGTATGTTGAGAGCTTCTGTTTCTTCTCGAGTCAGTGTAGGTATTTGTGCCTTTCTAAGAATTTCACAGTTTCATCTAAGTTGTCTAATTTGCTGGCATACAGTTGTTTGGTATCCTCTTATCCTTTTTATTTTTGTGCAGTTTGTAGTAATGACCTCCCCCCCATTTCTGATTTTATTTGAGTCTCTTTTTCTTTGTCAGTCTAGCTAAGGGTTTGCTAATTTCATTGATCTTCTCAAAGAGCCAATTTTTGGTTTTGTTAATTCTATTGTTTTTTAATTCTCAATTACATTTATTTCTATTCTAATTTTAGTTATTTTTCCTTCTTCTTGCTTTGCGATTAGTTTGCTCTCCTTTTTCTAGTTCCTCACATGTACAGTTAGTTCTTTGATTTTAGCTCTTTCATCTTTTCTTTATTTAAGTTTTGAAGGCTATAAATTTCCCTCTCAGCCCTGCCTTTACTGCATCCCACAAGTTTTGACATATTGTGTTTTCTCATTTTCATTCATCTCAAGATATTTACTGATTTCTCTTGTGATTTATTCTTTGACCCACTGATTATTTAAAATTATATTGTTTAACCTCCATATATTTGTGGATTTTCCAGTTTCTCCCCTGCTATTTTTTTTCTTTTTTTACTATTAAAATGTGTGTTTATTTATGCTTATTTTCATTTTTGCTATGTATGTATATTATAATACTAAGACAATAGTTAAGAATAATAATTTTGTGCTCTAAACATTTGAGCTAACATTCAAAGTTATTTTGATTGATTCAAATCTTTGTGTTTAGAATGGCATGAGAAGAAGATAAGAATGTGGCCAACATATTAGATTTCCAGCAATAAATCTGTTGCTTATGTATATACAAATGCTGGTCTAGTCAATCTCACTTCATATTACTTCTTAAAAAATTCAACATTCAGTGAACTCATGTCATTTCAAAAGCCTACACTGTTGTCCTACTTAATTTCAATAGTCCTATTTTGCAGTATTGTGTAGTAAAGGGTCAATATAAAAGACTTTATATTCCGCTATGAATTTTCTCACATAAAATCCAGTGAAAATTTTCCTTAATTGACTTTAGGATTGTTATTCCTGAAGCCTAAGAATGTTAATGCTAAGCAATGGGTGTTCACTGAAGACATGCCTTCATACATGACACACAAATGAAAGTTTTTATACAGTGTGAATTTTCAGTTGTCCTACAAGTACTGCCATATCAATAAATGATTTTGTGTGATTTATCCAGAATAACATCTCCAGCATGAATTATCTGGCAATCCTTCAAGGGGTTATAATCCTCCGGTAAAGACTTATCTTTCTATCAGGTGAGTCAGTGGATGAAAACTCTCCTGCTCTCATTACATTATAGTATGAGTTCTCTCATGGTGCACATCAGACCATCTGCTAGAGGCTTTGCTACATAAGTGACATTCATACTGATTCTCTCAAGTATGAATTTGTTTAGATTGAGGAGGTAGGCAGGATGACATATACTGCATTCATAGAGTTTCTGTCCATTTTGAATTCTGTCAGGTTGTCTAAATTTATAAAAATAAGATTTTTCCACAGATGAGATGTGATATTCTTATATCACATACATTGAGTATGAGATCTCTGCTTCTGGGAGGCAGATGAGAGACCATAAGAGGTTTGTTTGTATACATACGTTCTGAGATATAAATTCTCCTGCTTGCACAGGTATCTTCTCTTTTATAACATCATAACTGCAGAGCTAGCTCATCAATTTAGAAGGCTTTATAATGTTTTAAACATTAGGTATGTGAACCTTATTTATGCAAATATCTTTTTTTAAGAAAAATCCAAGTTTTCTTTTGTGTTCATGTTAATATTTCCTTAAATACAGCCTCTCCAAGGTGAGTTTTCTCATGTCTTCTAATGCCAGAACAATGAGTGAAGGCTTTCCCAAGGAGGTGACATTCATAGGGTTACTCTCCATTGTGAATTGTCTTATGTATGCTAAAGCTATAAATTCTATTGAAGGCTTTCCCACATATATGGCATTCTTACTGTTTCTCTGCAGTGTGAGTTTCCTTATGTTAACTCAAGGAAGAACACTGAATGAAGCCTTTCCCACATAGATGAAAGACTTTTCTCCAGTGTGAATTTACTCATGTTGTCTCAGGGTAGACTATGGAGTGAAAGATTTCCCACACACGTGAGAGTCGTAAGGTTTCTCTCCAGGTTGGGTCCTCTCATGTTGTCTCAGGCTGAGCATTCAGTGAAGGCTTTCCTACGTACATGACGAGTCATAGGGTTACTCTCCACTATAAATGTTCTCATATGGCCTAAGGTTATAAATTCTATTAAAGGCTTTCCCACACAGGTGGCATTCATATGGTTTCTTTCCAGTGTGAGTTCTATTGTAATGTGTAAGGCCAGAGCTTTGAATAAAGGATTTACCAATTAGATGACATTCATATGATTTACTTCTAGTATGATTTTGACTTTTGTTTATTGAAAGATAACTGGTCAATGAGGGCTTTTCCACATAGATAGCTGAGTTAATATGTGTTGAGACACTCCGGATCTGTGAATAAAATCTTCCATCTATTCATTACATGTAATGTCACACACTGAGTATGAGATCTCTGCTTTGAGAGGTAAATGAGAGACCATAAGAGGTTTGTCCATATACATCCATTTTTAGACATAAGTTCTCCTTCTTGCACAGATATCTTCTCTTTTATAACATCATAACTGCAGAGCTAGCTAATTGATTTGGAAGACTTTATAGTGTTTCGAATATTAGGTATGTGAACCTTGTTTATGCAATTATCTTTTTTTTTTTTTTAAAATCCAAGTTATACTTTGTGTTCATGTTAAAATTTCCTTAAATACGAAGTCTCACATACTTTTCTGGATTAACACTTAAACCCAATTTCCCTACACTTAGGTGATTATACTGAATTACAAAATTATTCCACTCCTAGATATCTATTTAGAAGACCAGGCTTCACACCAATGACACGATGGTAGATAGGCCTTTCCTGTAGGTGTGTGGGATGGATAGCAATTTTTTTTCTGAAGACCATGTTTCTTGCCTGAATACTGGTTTTGGAAAAATCCACTTCCCTCTCCACACAGTTCCTCTCCTTGCTTCAGCTGGGAATGTAAGCCTGATTTGCAGAAGTGATGTTGTGAGCATAGCCTGAGTACTCCCAGAGCCGTGGGAGTCTCCTGCTTAGGTCTTGAGGTAATGAAACTTTGCCATATTGTCTTCTTAATATCTTTTATCTCTTCATGCATGCATTCCTTCATCTCCTTGAATTGATATAGGAGATTTGTTTGAATTTCTTTGATTAAGTTGTTCCAAATTCTGTGTCTCCTCTCAAGTTTTAATTTGTTTTCTTCACTGAACCATATCTTCCTGTTTCTTAGTGTGGCCTGTAATTTTTTGCTGATGCCTAGGCATCTGATTGTCTTGATTAAGTAACTTTGAAGGTCACTTTCTCCCTGTTGTCTAGGGTTTTATTGTTGATTGGCTTTGTGTTGAGGCTCTTTTTTGATGCTTGGTCCAAGTTATCCTGGATCTTTAGACTGCTCCAAGTTTGATCAGGTTTTCTCAGCTCTTCTGGTTCTTGTCCTGGATATTCAGTACAATTTTTAAGATCGCCCTTTTTGCATATTGTTTCACAGGTGAAAGATTCCTTTCCTCTGTTCCTTCTCTGGGAATCTTGATCTGCTCTGTTTGTTTTTGTACAGAATTTTCTCTTTAGCTCCCAAAATTTACTTAAATTCTGTTCCTCATTAAGTGCCCTATTTTCCTTATACTTTTTAGTTCTGCGATCCTTCTGACTTATAGCAGTTCAGTTTGAACACCCTCCCCCTTCCTTTTTCATTCTCTCTGTGAGGTTTTCTGCCTGTGGTTTCTTCCCCATTATGGTATCCTGCCCCAGGGACGGGGTCAGTTCAGAAAGGCAGGTCACTCCAGAAAAGTCCGTCGTGCATTTATGTGCTCCATCTTACAGTAACTAGGTTGTGTGAATGTACCACCTGGCAGCTGTCGTTCTGCCACAGACTCTCTTCCCTGCACCGCCCCCCCCAACATTTTGTATTTAGCCCTCCTCAATGGCCTTTGTTCTGCTCTGGGTCTCTGTGGACTTGGGTCCCTGTGCCTGGATATACATGGGATTCTATGCTGAGTGGCTTTATAGTGTGTGTCCCTGGTGGGAGGGAGGGATCTGGGCCGCTGCTTCTGAGGAACTCCTAAGTTGAGTGGACCAAGTGATGGGGAGGAGAGAGATTGGCGGGTTGGCATGGAAATTTCTTATTTGATATTTTTCTCTTTCTTTGATTCAGCATTTGTGGAGTCCTTCTCTAGTCTCTACCATCCTCCAGAGTTCTAAGCAAGTGGGATTTGTCCTTTTATTTGCTGCATCTCTGGGGAGGTTCTTTCAGGGGATGTCTTATATTGCCATGTTAGTAGTGTCACCCCTAAATACTTTTTTGAATTAATGAAAAAAAAAAAAGAACTGGTTATCATACTCAGGCTGCCTAAGAAGGTAGTAGGCAGAAGAAAGAAATTAGTGGAATGAGTGTGGTCCTGTTTATTTGTTAGAAGACCTTGGTTTTGTTTCTAAGACTCACTTGTATATTTTGGGTCTCTTCATGTAATGTCAGTCTTCTTATCAGGTCTCATTACAGCTTTGTCACATCTCAGAAAGAAAAGGTTAATTTCATTTCTTAGCACTGGTTTGGTATACTCTATTTAATTTCTGTGCATCCTTTTTTGTTAGGAATAACTTGACTTTCAGTACCTATATTTTTCTGCCAGTCATATTTATAAGCTATTTTTGCAATATCTTTTTCTTCATAGCTCTGAATACAGGAAAGAACAGAATAGGAAGCAAATAAAAAGGGGAGCTAAGGGCTAATTTTTTAGTCTAAGTTCCTGATGTTGTTACTTTTCTTTGGTAAGTAAATCTCAGCTCCCTTCTCCTGCTTGATGAATGATTGAATTGAATGTGAAGGGATTCTGTTACTTAGGCCCACATCTCCCAACTTGGCAACTACTTTTAGAGGGTCTTTGCCTTTTCAGGATCCTCCACTTCCCTTCTTTGTGAACATTTTAACATTCATTTGAATAGAAAAGTTTTAGAAAACAGGATGGGATAGGTAGAACTAAGGAAGAATTATAAGGCAAGTTCTCTGCTTCCAAGGAACTTACAGTCTGGTTAGGAATACTATATTGTAGGACACATGAAACAATTAATAATCAACTCACGACAATACATAAATAAATGTTAAATAGAAGCCTGGTAAGAATTCTTCAGAAGGCAGGAAAAGTTAGGGTTTAGGTTGGGCTTTTAAAGGGTAGAATTTAGGAAGAGAGAAGCCTGACAATCCAGGAGTAACGTGGCTTGTGGGATCCAAGGTTTAGAATGAAAATAAAGCAGAGAAACTAGGAGAACCGTGTGGGATGACTGAAGACTTCTAAAAATGGGAAGGTGAGGGCTAAGTCTCTTGGAATTCTTGAGGCAGACAGCAGGTCTGGCGAGAGTGACTTTTTCATATACACCAGAGCGTATGAGCTGGGGAGGTTTAAATGACCAGGGAAGTATGTGCTGGATCCAGAACTAAAAGTCAGGCTTCAGGGCTCAGCACTGTCTGACCCACTACATCTCTCTGCGTCTCTCTCTCTCTCTCTCTCTCTCAGTATTTGTTCGAGGAGGCTGAGAAAGAAGGATGAGAGTGATAAGGGGGGTTGCTAGTTTTAAAAAGTTTAGTCTTGTATAATGGCCATTATTTCCCATTTAGGTGATTGCCCATAGTCAATATCAGAAGTCCAAAAGAATCTCCGTCTTTCTGAGCATGCCAGATGAAATCGATACCGAAGAGATCATCAAGGACATATTCCAACGAGGGAAAACCTGCTTCATCCCCCGGTACCAGCCCCAGAGCAATCATATGGATATGGTGAAATTGGCATCACCGGAGGAAATTTCTTCACTTCCCCAAACATCCTGGAATATTCACCAGCCTGGTGAGGATGAGGTTCGGGAGGAGGCCTTCTCAACAGGTGAGTGTTATGGTATTAGAACTGCCTCAGGTAGAGCCAATATTTCCTATAGAGAAAAATTTGTATTTCGCTTATGTTCTAAGGCACCCACATTACCTGGCTCAGGATGTGACACCCTCTGTAAGCTGTGAAGTGTAAACTGTAGTACTAAAATATCCAAGTTTTGTTGCCTTATTCCAGGAACTTACCCTAACCTTGTGTTATACATTTTCTCTGAATAATTTAATCATTTCCCATGGTTCCGATTATAGTCTGGTTGCTACTGAGACCCCTACTTATAAGTTCAGTTCAGACCTGACAGCTGCCTTCTGGACATCTCTACTTGGAGGTGACGCAGGCATCTCAAACACGAAGTGATCCAAACAGATTCCTATCTCCCCAACCCCCGCTGCTTTGTGGCCCATTTTGGTGTGTGGCATCATAGCCCCCTAGTTAACCATGCCAGAAAACTCAAGGCCATTCTTGACTTCCCTTACTCATGCTTTACATATGATCCATTGCCCAGTATTGACAATTTTATCTACTAAACATTTATTGAATCTGTCTGCTTTTCTCTGACCCTGCTGTTTCTTCTGCAGCCTAAACCACCATCTTCTCTTGCCTGGGTTACTTTAACAGCCTCCATATGTTCTTCCTCTCCATGTTTTGCATCCTCTTCTCCCTCTCAAACCATTATCTACATTGCAGTGGAAATAATATTTCTAAAACACAAATTTGACCTCTGTTTAAAGTTCTTCAGTGACTTTATGCTGAGCTTTGGTTGAAGTAAATACTTTTTAACAAGGCTTTTCCTGATCTTGGCTCTGCTTGTCTTTCCAGTTCTACATCTTCCTACTCCCCCACCTCATCATCTTCAGTTCCAGCAGCTCTGAAGGTCTCTTGGACCCACTTTGCAGTCTCCAATTATTGCCCCTTTATTCATGCTATCTCCTGGCTGACAGCTGCTTGAGAGATTTTATTCTCAAACAGAGAGCTGAAGTAAGCCAAGCTTAGGGTACCATTTTGTAATACACTGTCTCCAAATGGTCTTTAGAGATACATTCTTTTTTTTTTTGTATGCTGTATGACAGGGTCACATTTCATTCTTTTTCCATGTGAGTATCCCCTTATTGCAGCACCATTTGTTGAATTTTTTTGTTGGTTTGGTTTTTGATTTGTTTGTTTTGCTTGTTTGGGAAGTGCATGGACTGGGAATCAAACCCGGGTCTCCCGCGTGGCAGGTGAGAATTCTACCACTGAACTACTCTTGCACCCCCTAGAGATTTTGGTTTGTTTGGCTTTTGATTTGTTTGTTTTGCTTGTTTGCTTGTTTGGGAAGTGCATGGACTGGGAATCAAACTTAGGTCTCCAGCATGGTAGGTGAGAATTCTACCAATGAACTACCCTTACACCCCCTAGAGATACATTTTTGACTAAGACTAAAATTGTTGCAAAGAAACCTCCTCCCAAGCCCAGCTGTATGCAGTATTTCCCATTTTCTATCCCCTTCCAGCAAAACACCATAATCTATAAAATCAATATGATGGGGCAGCAGGGTGGAGGGAGGTATTCAGGAAGAGGGGGCAGCATCAAGGGCTCATAGTAGTTGGAGAGTTATCTACTTTGCTATTTTAACCTTCCCCCAAATTATCTGCTCCTGGGCTTTGTTGGTCATCTTGGCAATGGAAGTACATTTTGATCTACTCCCCTTGTGTCCTACATGAGTACACTAAATGAATGCCAAAATTATAAAACTCCTTCGTATTTTTAATGGAAAAGGTTGTGAGCATTTTAAGATGATGAGACCATAAGAGAGTACATGGTGTCTTGGGAGTAGCCTGGTGTGCCAGTTTGAAAGTATTATATACCCCAGAAAAGCCATGTTTTAATCTTGATCCAATCTTGTGGGCTCAGCCATTTCTTTTAATCCTATTTCACCACCATAAAGCAGAAACTTTGGATTAGATTATCTTCACCCAGTTGTAGGTATGGCCTTTTGATTAGATGGAGCCGTGACCCCACCCATTCCAGGTGGGTTTGCTGGAATCCTTTAAAAGAGGAAATGGAGAGAGTCAGAACTGACAGAGAGAGAGAGAGAGCTGACAGAAATGACAGAGCTGACAGAAACTTCAGAGCAGAGCTGAGACAGATGCTGACACTTGGAGAACAGAGACATAGATGTTTGGAGATGCTTGGAGCCCAAAAGATGTTGCCATGAGATGTTAAGCAAGTCAGAACCTGTAGAGAGCCAAGAGAAGTCGAGAGATGAAGGCCAGCCCAAAAGAAGCAAAGTGAGGAACCCCATAAGAACAGAGGCTGAAAACAGCGGAGCCCAGGAGCAAGGGACCAGCAGATGTCAGCCACATCACTACCCCACTGACAGAGGTGTTTCTGACCCATCAGCCTTCCTTGAGTTAAGGTATCTATCCCTGGATGCCTTAGTTTGGACATTTTTATAGGCTTAGAACTGTAAATTTGTAACTTACTAAATTCGTCTTATTAAAAGCCATTCCAGTTCTGGTATATCACATTCTGGCAGGTTGTAAAACTAAAACACCCAGTTTATACTTAGGAAAATATAGGAAGCTTTGGAAAATCGCACTGTTCAAACCTAATGCAGCTACTTCTCCAGAGCTGAAGACTTAAGGGTGGAGCCCAGAATATTTCCAATTCTGATTTTCTCTATCTTACAGCCCCTCCAATGCTTTCATCCTCTCTGTAATGTCCCTGCTAATAGAAATTCTGCTTGGTCTCTTGTAGTATCTGCTATCTCCAGAGACAGCCCAGTCCTGTGCAGAACAGGTCTAACCCTTCCAGAGTGTCTTCCTTAGTTTGAGCTAAAATGTGTCACCTTGAACCTTTATGTATTCATTCTAGTTCCCTGTTTAAGTGGCAGTAGTGGAGTGGAAGAGTAAGAAAACCAAGTTGCAGTTTCTGTTTAGGATAAACTCAGTCTAAGTAAATAAGCTAATGGATTTGTATATGGTTTTTAGGACAGCACCTGGTACATAGTTGCTATCAAATAACTATTACTAATTTTAAGCAAGGAAGGCAGAATTATTCATTATATGAATAATTGTAATAATTATTAATTATATATAACTTATTGCTCATCAAGTATTTGAAATTTTGTGTTCGTTATTTTAATTCCAAAAAATGTTTTCAGAGCACCTAATTTGTGTCAGACACTGCGGTAGGTCTGGAAAGACAAAGTCCTGGATTTCAAGGGGTGCTCACAGTCCAGCTAGAAAGGCAGAAAATGTATGTAGACTAAATATCCCAATCTGCAGTATGTATCAAATGTAAATGTGAAATGAAAAGATATAGAATATTAAGAATATAGGAGGTTAGATCTTGGGCCTGCATAGAAAAAAGTTCACCCATGCCTCTGTAGCTTTTTCACGTGCTATATATGTGGTGCTGGTAGCTTTTTCTCTCTCGCAATTTCCTTAGCAGACACTTGCACTCTGGGTTGCAGAGGGAAAGGAGATTATACCTTTGGTTTCTTGTGACTGCAGTCTGAGGACTGATACTCTTGAGGTTGTTTATAGAAATGTTTGAGTAGGCAGTCTCTGCTGTTTATCTCCCTGCATCACTCTTTGAACTGTGGAGTTTTACTTGCATCAGCAGTTAGCATGTGGCAATTTCAGTGCAAAAGCATAAATTTAGCTTCACAGTGTTTGGGACAAATTGATCAGAGTTCATATTATCCTCCGGTATAGTCTAGGTGGCCTATTTATCTTTCTGGTATGCTTATGTTATCATGACTTAGAAAAGACTGAACTTCAGTGTCTTCAGTTGGAGTTATAAGTTCTTATGCAGAAACTTCACATGGAGTATTCTTATATGGTGTATATAGCAAAATAAATAGATTGGTAAGTGAAATAGAGGGACTCCCTCTTTATTGGACTTATCTTTAAAGTGAGTTTGCTTGGACATTAGATTAGCCAGAAATTTTCCCATTGCAAGTCCATGATCTGATTCAGCCCGATTTAAGCAAAGACTGAGATTTAATTGGCATAGTGATTGCAAAATCCACAGAAAGGTCAGCTTTAGATATGAGTGGATCAGTGCCGTTAGAATCTAATCTATCTCTGCCTTTTGGTGCTGCTTTCATCTGTGTTGGCTTCATTCTTTTGTGGCCACATGGTGGCTCCTGGCAGCTCTGGGCACCACAACATCTTTACTGCTGGTATTCCTCGTAGAAAAGAGAAAGGCTGTCACAGTACAGTAAAATCCTGGGCCTAACTCCCGTTGACCCAAATTGAGTGAAATGGCCATCCCGACACGAGTCACTATGGCGAAGGAAATGGAATAAGCTGGCTGACTTAGGCCTGGGTCTTCCTTGCCCTGTGGAATCATTCACTGTGGCCAGAGAGAGAGAACAGACCGATTCACTTAGGCTGACTTTTATGCCCACTTCTGTAGCCCTACTCAATGAACTGAGAGTGGGGAAGGAGTAATTCACCACTGGAAAAACAGGTCCTGTTTTCGGAAGCAGGAATGGATATTGGACAATTAGTAAAAAATTAAACCCTCCTATGCTTTCAGTCATTTCTAAAATTGTATAGAATATAAGCTTTTTGCATTTATAACTTCATGCAGATTTTTTTTTTCATCTGGAGGCTCCTTTGGGAATTCATATTTATGTGTGAGCACCTGAGAGGTAATTTCAATAACGATCACCAATGACTTTCTAGTCCTTAACCAAAGCATTTTAAAGTAATTGAATGAGGTAGTGTCAAGGACAGAGTCTTTGACCACAGCATGTTCAACTCCTCCTAGGTTGTTCACAATCAGTACCTTTGGGAGGGTTAGGATTGGTTCACTGAGAGTGATTCCCATTAAATTGATCTCACTGCTTTATTTAATAAGGTTATGTTATAATCTGCAAGAATACAATAAAGATGGGGGTATGAATTTTATTAAGGCACTTGACAAGATCATGGTCTGATAGGATCCTACCACTGTATTCAGAAAGTGTTTATTGAGTCCCTGCTCTGAGGTGTGATGGGGACGTAGGCGTGAACACTGCTGTACACTATTGTGGAGTTAGCTGGCTTATTCTCTTCTCTGAGTACATTTGTGCTAGTATGGCATGGGCTTGCTCCTTTGAGCTATCTTGTTTAGCTTTTTGTTCCCATTTAATTGTCCTCTCTCTCCTTAATTTCAACATGTCTCTATTCATTCTTACCGTTTTCTTTGTGTTTTTCACATTTCTGTTAATATAATTCTTAGTAGCCAGTTTGTTAATATAGATTTATTCTTTCCACCTATCCTGTTATCAAGAATTACCAGGTTTTCTTTGTAATGTTTTATCACCCATCTCTTTCTAATTTCTGTTTTGGGAAGTTATTTGTTTATGATTTTAGTTCTACTCCATGTATATCTGTTCCATTAGTTTCTTGCCCAGATTAATTTTCCTAAAATACCTTTCTTGCACATTACCTCCCTTGTTCAAACCTTCTGTCTACACTGGATAGGTCTGTAAACCTGAAAGAGACAATGATTTCTATTAGCTAATTGTTGCCAAAAAGAAGAAATATTGGGTCAAGTCCAAACATTCAGGCCACTGTTTGGGCCTTAACTGTTTTTCCACCTTAACTCCAACTCCTCTCCTGTGCAGTCCCTCTAGTTCAGCCAAAGTTCTTTATTGAAAGACAGTATATCACAGTAGACAAGAATATAGACTTGCGAACAGTTAAATTTGAATCTGAATTCTAGTTTTTGCTGCTTTCTAACTGTGTGGCTTTGATAAAGTTACCTATAAATGAATGTAATAAAACTTACCTCACAGGTCTGTTATGAAGCTACAAGAAATATCATCTGTAAAATGTTTAGTACAGTGTTCAGTGTATAGTAGTTGCTCACTAAGGGCATCTACCCTTTTTTAAAAAAAAAAATATATATATATATATATTTTTTTTGCATGGGCAGGTACCAGGAATCGAACCTGGGTCTCTGGCATGGCAGGCGAGACTTTCCCTGCTGAGCCACCATGGCCCGCCCTAAAAATATTTTTATTGATAAATCTTCACACACATACATTCCATACGTGGCGTACAATCAAAGGCTTACAATGTTATCACATATTTGTGTATTCATCACTGTGATATTTTCTTTTTAACATTTGTATCACTCCAGAAAAAGAAAAAAAATGAAAAAAGAAAAAGGTCAAGCATACCATGCCCCTTACCCCTCCCTCTCATTGTCCACTAGTATTTCCATCTACCCGATTTATTTTGCCCTTTGTCCCACCTATTATTTATTTATTTTTTATCCATATTTTTTACTTACCTGTCGATACCCTGGATAAAAGGAGCATCAGACATAAGGTTTTCACAATCACACAGTCACATTGTATGATATATCTTTATACAGTTATATCTTTATACAGTCATCTTCAAGATCAAAGGTACTGGAACACAGCTCAACAGTTTCAGGTACTTCCTTCCACCCACTCCAATAAACTGTAAACTCAAAAGATACCTATATAATGCGTAAGAATAACCTCCAGGATAACTTCTTTATTCTGTTTGAAATCTCTCAGCCACTAAATTTTATTTTGCCTCATTTCTCTCTTCCCTCTTTTGGTCAAG
>PVIY010034203.1:0-26169 GCA_004026745.1 Myrmecophaga tridactyla
CGACCATTCCTATTGTTAGGTTGAAATGTCATTGTCCTACATACCCCAACTTATTCTTGCAGATAAAGTCCGTGAACAGGTTTGTAGAACTGAATGACATTCTGGCTAAATTCATTTGGATACATGAAAACTGGCATTTTCACAGAAAACTCAACAATTGCTATGCAAATCCCTTACCTAATACTGTTTTGAAAGCTCAGGGCCTTATTGGATCCATTCTTTTTCCCTGCAGCTTTTGGACTGAAAGTACATTCTTCAGGGAACACTACCCTTAACCTAACCTAAACCTCACACTAGCACTCTCCGTAAATGTACAATGACCTCAAAACCGATGAACGACACAAACCTACGCCAAGTTTCTCACCAATCTTAATCATACCCTAAGGAGAATTCAAATCCTAACCCTAACTTAAGCCGAACTCTAACGCACAACCAACCTCTAATGCTTGTCGAACCTTCACCCTGAAACTAAGCCTGAGCCTCACAGGAACATGAGCATAATCTGTCTCACAAACCGAGCAATACTAATATCTGCACACATTCCCAAGCATTTTTCATGGAAAACACTGCTACAAACTAATGCTACCCAGGAAAATAGGAGACCCATTTGTACATGTGTTTTGGGTGCTCATTGACTTCCCATCACCACTCATTTTCAAGCAGTTTTGTCAGAGAAAAACGTCATTTCTGCAGAGCACTCACCTACAACAATGGAAACTATTACCTAAACATGTTTGGAAAACTAAGAATCCTCCTGGTTCCATTCACCATGTAAGATTTTTTAACCAAAACTACAATATTTGAGGGAACTCTCCCTTTCACTGAATTTAATTGTGACTCTAACTCTTCCGCAAACACAAACAGAAACCAAAACACCGAAGCACCCATAACAGCACAAATCCCAACCTCCAAACCAGGTCCGAAAATCGAACCAATGCCTGACTACAAACCAACCCACACACGAAATCTAACCTTAAACTTAACCCTAAACCTAGACCCAACCTTACCTCCAACCCTAACCCAAAAACTAACTCAAACCCCAACACAAACCCTAAACGCAACCCTCAAATTTATAGCAATGCTACACCCGACCACACCCCTAAACTTAACCCTTACACCAACCCTAACCCTAACACTCACCCTTACCCTAACCCTTACCCTCGCACCAACCCTACCACCAACCCTAGCCCAAATCCTAACCACAACCCCTAGACCAACCCTAAACCCAACCCTCAAATTTATTCCAATCCTAAACCCAACCACAGCCCTAAACTTAACCCGAACCCCAAACCTAACCCTAACCCTAGCCAAAACCCAAACACCAACCCTCACCTGAAACCTGATCCCAACCCCAACACCAAGCCTAAACTGAACCCTCAACTTTTTACCAACCCTGAACCAAATCACGGCCCTAATCTTAATCCTAGCACCAACACTAAGCCTAACCTTAACCCTAATACTAACCCTCAACCTAACCCCAAATCTAACACAAACCCTAGCCCAAACCTTAACCCCAAACCCACAACCAACCCTAAGCACAACCCTCAACTTTAAACCGACCCTGGCCCAAACACCGACTGAAACATAACCCTAATCCCAACCCTTACTCTAACCCTAACCCTACCCTAGCCCTAACCCTCACCCTGACAGAGCTAGTCTTAAGATAATTGGTTTCAGAAACTGAGAAATGTACCTTGTCCACACACGTCCATTCCAATTGTAAGGTTGAAACGGTATTGTCCAACATATCTCACCTTTTTCTTACTGATAAAGTCTGTGAACCTGTTTGTAGAACTGAATGACATTCTGGCTAAATTCATTTGGATACACATCTTGCGTGAAAACTGGCATTTTCACAGAAAAGTCAACAATTGCTATGCAAATCCCTTACCTAATACTGTTTCGAAAGCTCAGAGCCTTATTGGATCCATTCGCTTCCATGCACCTTTTGGACTGAAAGTACATTCTTCAGGGAACACTATCCTTAACCTAACCTAAACCTCACATGAGCACTCCCCTAAGCGTACAATGAACTCTAAGCCAACGAATGACAAAAACTTATGCCAAGCACCTCACCTATCTTAATCACACCCAAAGCAGAATCCAAAACCTTACCCCAGCCTAAGCTGAACTCTAACACACAATCAACCACTAATGCTTGTCGAACCTTCACCCTGAACCTAACCCTGAACCAAACACGAACATGAGGATAATCTGTCTGAAAAACCGAGCAATACTAATATCTGCACACATTTCCAAGCATTTTTGATGGAAAACACAACTGCAAACTAATGCTACCCAGTAAAATAGGAGACCCATTTGTACATGTGTATTGGGAGCTCATTGATTTCCCAGCTCCACTGACTTTCAATCAGTTTTGTCAGAGACGAATGGCATTTCTGTGGAGCACTCACCTACAGCAATGGAAACCATTACCTAAACATGTTTGGAAAATTAAGAATCAACCTGCTTCCATTCACTGACGTAAGATTTTTTTACCAAAACTGCAATATTTCAGAGAACGCTCTCTTTCATTGAATTTAATTGTGACTCTAATGCCACCACAAACACAAACAGAAACCGAAACACTGAAGAACCCATAACAGCACAAAGTCCAACCTCCAAACCCGGTTGGAAAATCGATCCGATGCCTGACTACAAACCAACCCACACACGAAATCTAACCCTAAACCTAAACCTAATCCTAGACCCCATCCTACTTCCAAACCTTACCCGAAAACTAACCCAAATTCCAACACCAATCCTAAACACAACCCTCAAATTTATAGCAATGCTACACCCAACCACACCCCTAAACTTAACCCTAACACCAAACCTAACCATAACCATAACCCTTGAACAAACCCTAACCCTAGCCCCAACCCGACCACCAACCTTAGCCCAAACCCTAACCCCAACCCCCATAAAAACTATAATCCTAACCCTCAAATTTATTCCAAACCTACACCAAACGACAGCCCTAAACTTAACCGGAATACCAACCCTAAACCTAACCATTACCCTAGTCCCAAACCTACAACCAACCTTCGCCCAAAACCTGATGTCAACCCCAATGCCAACCTTAAACACAACCCTCAACTTTTTACCTACCCTGTACCAAACCACAGCATTTTGACAGAAAAGTCAACAATTGCTATGCAAATCCCTTACCTAGTACTGTTTTGAAAACCCAGGGCCTTATTGGATACACTCGCTTCCATGCACCTTTTGGACTGAAAGTACATTCTTCAGGGAATGCTACCCTTAACCTAACCTAAACCTCACACTAGCACTCCCATAAATGTACAACATCAAAACCGACGAACGACACAAACCTACGCCAAGCTTCTCACCAATCTTAATCACACCCTAAGCAGAATTCGTATCCTAACCCTAGCCTTAGCCGAACTCTAACCCACAAGCAACCACTAATGCTTGCCAAACCTTCACCCTGAACTTAACCCTGAACCAAACACGAACATGAGCATAATCTGTCTGAAAAACCGAGCAATACTAATATCTGCACACATTCCCAAGCATTTTTCATGGAAAACACAACTGCAAACTCATGCTACATAGTAAAATAGGAGACCCGTTTGTACATGTGTTTTGGGAGCTCATTGACTTCCCAGCTCCACTCACTTTCAATCAGTTTTGTCAGAGAAAAAAGACGTTTCTGCGGAGCACTCATCTACAGCAAGGGAAACCATTACCTAAACATGTTTGGAAAACTAAGAATCCACCTGGTTCCATTCACTGACGTAAGATCTTTTACCAAAACTGCAATATTTCAGAGAACCCTCTCTTTCACAGAATTTAATTGTGACTCTAACGCCACCACAAACGCAAACAGAAACCGAAACACTGAAGAACCCATAACAGCAGAAATCCCAACCTCCAAACCCGGTCTGAAAATCAATCCAATGCCTGACTGCAAAGCAACCCACATACAAAATCTAACCCTAAACCTAACACTAACCCTAGACCAACCCTACCTCCAACCCTAACCTAAAAACTAACCCAAAACACAACACCATCCCTAAATGCAACCCTCAAATTTATAGCCATGCTACATCCAACCACACCACTAAACTTAACCCTAACTCCAACCCTAACCCTAACCCTAACCCTTACCCTTACCCTAACCCTAATCCTAGCCCCAACCCTACCACCAACAGTGGCCCAAACCCTAACCACACCCCAAACCAACCGTATACCCAACCCTCAAATGTATTCCAAACCTACACCAAACTGCAGCCCTATAGTTAACCCAAATCCCAACCCTAACCCTAACCTTCACCCTAGCCACAACCCTACCACCAACCCTCACTCAAAACCTGTCCCCAACCCCAAAGCAAACCCTAAACACAACCCTCGACTTTTTACCTACCCTGTAGCAAACCACTGCCCTAAACTTAATCCTAGCACCAACACTAAGTCTAACCCTAACCCTAACCCTAATCCTCAACCTAGACCCAACCCTAGCCCGAACACAAACCCCAAACCCACAGCCAACCCTAAGCAAAACCTTAAACTTTAAACCGACCCTGTGCCCAAACGCTGGCCGAAACGTAACCCTAACCCTAACCCTAGCCCTAACCCTCACCATGACACAGAGCTAGCCTTAAGATAATTGGTTTCAGAAACTGAGAAATGTACCTGGTCCACCCGCGGCCATTCCTATTGTTAGGTTGAAATGGTATTCTCCAACATATCTCACCTAATTCTTGCTGATAAAGTCTATGAATGGGTTTGTAGAACTGAATAACATTCTGGCCAAATTCATTTGGATACATGTCTTGCATGAAAACTGGCATTTTCACAGAAAACTCAATAATTGCCATGAAAATCCCGAACCTAATACTGTTTTGAAAGCTCAGGGCCTTATTGCATCTATTTGCTTCCATGCACCTTTTGGACTGAAAGTACATTTTCAGTGAACACTGCCCTTACGCTAACCTAAACCTCACACTAGCACTCCCCATAAATGTACAGTGACCTCTAAACCGATGAATGACACAAATCTACACCAATCTCCTCATCAATATGAATCACACGCTAAGTAGAATCCAAAACCTAACCCTAGCCTAAGCCGAACTCTAACCCACAACCAACCACTACTGTTTGCCGAACCTTCACCCTGAACCTAAATCAGAGCCTAACACGAACATGAGCATAATTTCTCTCAAAAACCGAGCAATACTAATATCTGCACACATTCACAAGCATTTTTCATGAAAAACACCACTGCAAACTAATGCTACCCAGTAAAATAAGAGACCTGTTTTTACATGTATTTTGGGAGCTCATTGACTTCCCAGCTCCACTCACTTTCAAGCAGTTTAGTCAGAGAAAAACGGTGTTTCTGCAGAGCACTCACCTGCAACAATGGAAACCATTACCTAAACATGTTTGGAAAACTAAGAATCCACCTGGTTCCATTCACCGACATAAAATTTTTTTACCAAAACTGCAATATTTCAGAGAACCCTCCCTTTCACTGAATTTAATTGTGACTCTAAGGCCAGCACAAACCTAAACAGAAACCAAAACACTGAAGAACCCATAACAGCACAAATCCCAATCTCTATACCCAGTCGGAAAATCGATCTGATTCCTGACTGCAAACCAACCAACACACGAAATCTAACCCTAAACCTAAACCTAACCCTAGACCCAACCCTACCTCCAACACTAACCTATAAACTAACCCAAACCCCAACACCACCCTAAACGCAACCCTCAAATTTATAGCAACGCAAAACCCAAGCACACCCCTAAACTTAACCCTAACATCAACACTAACCCTAACCCTAACATTTACACTAACCCTAACCCTAGCCCCAACCTTACCACCAACCCTAGCCTAAACCCTAACCATAACCCCCACACCAACCCTAAAGCCAACCCTCAAATTTATTCCAAACCTACACAAAACCACAGACCTAAACATAACCCGAATCCCAACCCTAACCCTAGCCCCAACCCTACCACCAAACCTCGTCTGAAACCTGACCCCAACCACAACACCAACCCTAAACAGAACCCTAGACTTTTGACCTACCTGGCACCAAACCACAGCCTTAGACTTAATCCTAGCACTGAAACTAAGCCTAACCCCAACCCTAACCCTAACCCTAACCCTCAACCTAGACCCAACCCTAACACCAACTGTGGCCCAAACCCTAATCCCAAACCCACAGCCAACCCTAAGCACAACCATCAACTTTAAACTGACCCTATGCCCAAACGCCGCCCGAAACGTAACCCTATACCCAACACTTACTCTAACCCTAACCTTAACCTTAACCCTAGCCCTAAACTTCACCCTGACACTGAGCTAGCCTTAAGATAATTGGTTTCAGAAACTGAGAAATGTATCTGGTCCACACGTCCCCATACCTATTGTTAGGTTGAAACGGCATTGTCCAACATATCTCACCTAATTCTTGCTGATAAAGTCTATGAACAGGTTTGTAGAACTGAATGACATTCTGGCTAAATTCACTTGGATACACGTCTTGCTTGAAAACTGGCATTTTCACAGAAAACTCAACAATTGTTATGCAAGTCCCTTACCTAATACTGTTTTGAAAGCTCAGGGCCTTATTGGATCCATTTGCTTCCATGCACTTTTTGGACAGAAAGTACATTCTTCAGGGAACACTACCATTAACCTAACCTAAACCTCACACTAGCACTCCCCATAAATGTACAACGACCTCAAAACTGATGAACAACACAAACCTACACCAAGCTTCTCACCAATCCTTATCACACACTAAGAAGAATCCAAATCCTCCGTTTAGGGCTGTGATTTGTTGTAGGGTTATTCAAAAGTCGAGGGTTGCGTTTGGGTTGGCGTTGGGGATGGGGTCAGGTTTCGGAGAGGGTTGGTGGTCGGGTTTGGGCTAGGGTTAGGGTGAGGGTTAGGGTTAGGGTTAGAGTAAGGGTTGGGGTTATGGTTAAGTTTGGGGCTGCGTTGGGGTGCAGGGTCGGTATACTGCTGAGCGTTGTGCTTTGGGTTGGCTTTGGGTGTGGGGTTAGGTTTCAGGCTAGGGATCATGGTAGGGTTGGGTCCAGGTTTAGGGTTTGGGTTAGAGATAGGGTTAGGCATAGTGTTGGTGTTGGGGGTATGTTTAAGGCTGCGATTTGCTGTAGGGGAGGTCAGAACCTGAGAGTTGCATTTAGGGTTGGCGTTTTGGATGGGGTCAGATTTCAGGCGAGGGTTGGTGGTCAGGTTAGGGCTAGGGTTAGGGTGAGGGGTTAGGGTTAGGGTTAGAGTAAGGGTTGGGGTTAGGGTTATGTTCCAAGCTGCGTTGGGGTGCAGGGTAGGTATAGAGCTGAGGGTTGTGCTTAGGGTTGGCTTTGGGTGTGGGGTAATGTTTCAGGCTACTGATCCTGGTACGGATGGGTCCAGGTTTAGTGTTTGGGTTAGGGTTAGTGTTAGGCTTAGTGTTGGTGTTAGGGTTATGTTTAGGGCTGCGATTTGGAGTAGTGTTGGTCAAAGTCGAGGGTAGCATTTAGGGTTGGTGTTGGGGATGGGGTCAGATTTCAGGCGAGGGTTGGTGGGCGGGTTGGGGCTAGGGTAGGGTTAGGGTTAGGTTTAGGGTTGAGATTAGGGTAAAGTTTAGGACTGCAGTTTGCTGTAGGTTTGGTATAAATTTGTGGATTGATGTTAGGGTTGTTGTCTGGGTTGTGGTAAGGGTTGGGGCTCAGGTTGTTGGTAGGGTTGGGGCTATGGTTTGGGTTAGGGTAAGGGTTAGGATTAGGGTTCGGGTTGATGTTAGGGTTAAGTTTAGGTGTGTGGTTGTGTGTAAAATTGCTATAAATTTGAGGGTTGGGTTTAGGGTTGTGGGTAGGTCTTGGGGTAAGGTTTCGGGTTAGGGTTGGGGGTAGGGTTGGGGTTCAGGTTAGGGTTAGGTTGAGGGTTAGATTTGGTGTGTGGGTTGGTGTTGAAGACAGGCATTGGGTTGATTTTTGGACCTGGTTTGGAGGTTGGGATTTGTGGTGGTATGAGTTCTTTGGTGTTTCGGTTTCTGTTTGTGTTTGTGGGGGCTTTATTGCCACATGAAATTAAGTGACAGTGAGGGTTCTCACAAATATAGGAGTCCTGGTAAAAAATCTTACACCAGTAAATGGAACCAGGACGAATCTAAGTTTTCCAAATATGCTTAGGTAATAGTTTCCATTGCCGTAGGTGTGTGCTCTACAGAAATGCCGTTTATCTCCAAAAAAACTGCTTGAAAGTGAATGGAGCTGGTAAGTCAATGAGCTCTCAAAAAACATGTATAAACTGGTCTCCTGTTTTAGTGGGTGACATTAGTTTGCCATGGTGCTTCCCATGAAAAGTGCTGGGAAATGTGTGCAGATATTAGTATTACTCGGTTTTTGAGAGAGATTATGTTCATGTTCGTGTTAGGCTCAGGGTTAGGTTCAGGGTTCAGTTTCGGCAAGCAGCTGTTGTTGGTTGTGGGTAAGAGTTGGGCTTAGGGTAGGATTAGGATCTGGATTCTGCTTCTGATGTGATTAAGATTGGTGAGAAGCTTGGCATAGGTTTGTGTCAGTCGTTGGTTTGGAGGTCATTGTACATTTACGGAGAGAGCTAGTCTTAGGTTTAGGTGAGGTTACGGGTAGTGTTCACCCAAGAAAGTCCTTTCAGTCCGAAATTGCAAGGAAGTGAACGGATCCAATAAGTCCCTCAGCTTTCGAAACAGTATGAGGTAATGGATATGCAGACCAATTGTTGAGTTTTCTGGGAAAATGCTAGTTTTCAAGCAAGACGTGTGTCCCAATGAATGGATTCAGAACATGACTCAGATCTACAAACTCGTTCCCAGACTTTTTCATCAAGAATCAGGTGAGATATGTTGAATAATGACGTTTTAACCTAAAAAAAAGTATGGTCGCGTGTGGACCAGGTCCATTTTTCAGTTGCGGAAACCAATGATGTGAAGGATAGCTCAGTGTCAGGGTTAAGGTTAGGGTTAGGATTAGAGTAAGGGTTGGGGTTAGGGTTAAGTTTCGGGTTGCATTTGGTTGCAGGGTCAGTACAGAGCTGAGGGTTGTGCTTAGAGTTGGCTTTGGGTCTGGGGTTAGGGTTCCGGCTATGGTTCGTGATAGTGTTGTTTCCAGGTTTAGGGTTTGGTTTAGGGTTAGGGTTAGGCTTACTGTTCGTGTTAGGGTTCCATTTAGGGCTGCGACTTGGTGTTGGGTTGGCCAAAAGTTGAGGGTTGTGTTTAGGGATGGCATTGGGGATGGGGTCAGGTTTCGGGCGAGGGTTGGTGGTTGGGTTAGGGCTAGGTTTATGGTAGGGTTAGGGTTAGGGTTAGAGTAAGTGTTGTGGTTACGGTTATGTTTCAGCCTGCGTTGGGGTGCAGGGTGGTATACAGCTGAGCTTTGTGCTTAGGGTTGGCTTAGGGTGTTGGGTTAGGGTTCGGACTAGGGATTGTGGTAGGGTTGGGTCCAGGTTTAAGGTTTGGCTTAGGTTTAGGGTTAGGCATAGTGTTGGTGTTAGGGTTACGTTTAGGCCTGCAAATTGGAGTAGTGTTTGTCAAAAGTCGAGTATTGTGTTTATGTTGGCGTTGGGGTTGGGGTCAGATTTCAGGCGAGCATTGGCAGTTGGGTTAGGGCTAGGGTTAGGGTGAGGGTTAGGGTTAGGGTTAGAGTAAGGGTTGGGGTTAGGGTTAGGTTTCAGGGTGTGTTGGGGTGCAGGGTCGGTATAGATCTGTGTGTGGGCTTAGGGTTGGCTTTGGGTGTGGGTTTAGGGTTCGAGCTAGTGTTCGTGGCAGGGTAGGGTCCAGTTTTAGGGTTTGGGTTAGGGATAGGGTTAGGCTTAGTGTTGGTGTTAGGGTACCATTTAGGACTGTGACTTGGTGTAGGGTAGTCAAAAGTCAAGTGATGCATTTAGGGTTGGCGTTGGGGATGGGGTCAGATTTCAGGTGACGGTTGGTGGTCAGGTTGGGACTAGGGTTAAGGTTAGGTTTGGTGTTAGGGTTAAGTTTAGCGGTGTGGTTGTGTGTAAGGTTGCTATAAATTTGAGGGTTGTGTTTAGGGTTGGGATAGGTGGTGGGTTAAGGTTTTGGGTTAAGGGTTGGGTCTTGGGTTAGGCTCACAGTTACATTCAGGTTTCAGTTTCAGCAAGCATCTGTGGTTGGCTGAGGGTAAAAGTTTGGCTTAGGCTAGGTTTAGGATCTGGATTCTGCTACCAGTATGATTAAGATTGGTGAGAAGCTTGGCGTAGGATTGTGTTGGTCATTGGTTTTGAGGTCGTTGTACATGGATGGGGAGTGCTAGTGTTAGGTTTAGGTGAGGTTATGGGTAGTGTTCTCCAAAGAAAGTCCTTTCAGTCCAAAATTGCATGGAAGTGAATGAATCCAATAAGTCCCTCAGCTTTCCAAACAGTATGAGGTAACGGATTTGCAGAGCAGTTGTTGAGTTTTCTGGGTCAATGCTAGTTTTCAGGTAAGACGTATGTCCAAATGAATGGAGTCAGAATGTCACTCAGTTCTACAAACCCAATCCCAGACTTTTTCAGCAAGAATCAGGTGAGATATGTTGTACAATGCTGTTTTAACCTAAAAATATGTATGGTCGCGTGTGGACAAGGTCCATTTCTCAGTTTCAGAAACCAATGATGTGAAGTCTAGCTCAGTGTCAGGGTTAGTGTTAGGGTTAGGATTGAGAAGGGTTGGGTTTAGGGTTAAGTTTCAGGCTGCTTTGGGGTGCAGGGTCGGTATAGAGCTGTGGGTTGTGCTTAGGGTTGGCTTTGGGAGTGTGTTTAGGGTTCAAGATAGGGTTTGTGGCAGGGTTGGGTCCAGGTTTAGGGTTTTGGTTAGGGATCGTGTTAGGTTTAGTGTTGGTGTTAGGATTCCGTTTAGGGCTGCGACTTGGTGTAGGGTTAGTCAAAATTCGAGGGTTGCATTTAGGGTTGCGTTGGGAATGTGGTCAGTATTCGGATGAGGGTTGGTGGTCTGGTTGGGGCTAGGTTTAGGGTGAGGGTTGCGGTTAGGTTTTGGGTTGGATTGGGGTTAGGGTTACATTTTGGGCTGCATTGGGGTGTAAGGTCGTTATACAGCTGAGGGTTGTGCTTAGCGTTGGCTTTGGGTGTGGGGTTAGGTTTTGGGCTAGGGATCCTGGTAGGGTTGGGTCCAGGTTTAGGGTTAGGGTTAGTGTTAAACTTAGTATTGGTGTTAGGGTTACGTTTAGGGCTGTGATTTGGAGTAGGGTTGGTCAAAAGTTGAGGGTTGTGTTTAGGAGTGGCTTTGGGATTGGGGTCAGATTTCAGGAGAGAGTTGGTGGTCAGGTTGGGGCTAGGATTTGGGTGAGGGTTAGGGTTAAGGTTAGGGTTAGGGTTAGGGTTGAGATTAGGGTTAAGTTTAGGGCGGCAGTTTGGTGTAGGTTTGGTAGAAATTTGAGGTTTAGTGTTACGGTTGGTGTCTGGGTTGCAGTTAGGTTTGGGGCTAGGGTTGTTGGTAGGGTTGGGTCTATGGTTAGGATTAGGGTAAGAGTTAGGGTTAGGCTTAGGGTTGGTGTTAGGGTTAAGTTTAGGGGTGTGGCTGTGTGTAGGGTTACTATAAATTTGAAAGTTGTGTTTAGGGTTGGGGTAGGTGTTAGGATAAATTTTCAGGTTAGGGTTGGAGATTGGTTGGGTCTTGGGTTAGGGTTAGGTTGGGGGTTAGATTTAGTGTGTGGGTTGGGGTTGAAGACAGGTATCAGGTCGATTTTCGGACTGGGTTTTGGGGTTGGGATTTGTGCTGGTATGGGTTCTTTGGTGCTTCCGTTTCTGTTTGTGTTTCTAGGAGCGTTAGTGTCACATTTAAATTAAGTGACAGTGAGGGATCTCTGAAATATTGCAGTTCTGGTAAAAATTCTTACGCCAGTGCATGGAACCATGACGAATCTAAGTTTTCCAAATATGCTTAGGTAATGGTTTCCATTGCCGTGGGTGAGTGCTCTGCTGAAATGCCGTTTTTCTCCGAAAAAAACTGCTTGAAAGTGAATGGAGCTGGTAAGTCAATGAGCTCTTGAAACACATGTATAAACCGGTCTCCTATTTTAGTGGATACCATTAGTTTGCCATGGTGTTTCCCATGAAAAGTGCTGGGAAATGTGTGCAGATATTAGTATTACTCGGTTTTTATGAGATTATATTCATGTTCGTGTTAGGCTCAGGGTTAGGTTCAGGGTTCAATTCGGCAAGCATCTGTGGTTGGTTGTGGGTAAGAGTCCAGCTTAGGTTAGGGTTAGGATCTGGATTCTGCTTCTGGTGTGATTAAAATTGGTGTGAAGCTTGGTGTACATTTGTGTCGGTCGTTGGTTTTGAGGTCATTGTACATTTACAGGGAGTGCTAGTGTTAGGTTTAGGTGAGGTCACAGGTAATCTCCAAAGACAGTCCCTTCAGTCCAAAATTGCATGGAAGTGAATGGATCCAATAAGTCTCTCAGCTTTCAAAATAGTATGAAGTAACGTATATGCAGACCAATTTTTGAGTATTCTGTGAGAATGCCAGTTTACACGCAAGACGTGTGTCCAAATGAATTTAGCCAGGGTGTCATTCAGTTCTATAAACCCATTCACAGACTTTTTTCAGCAAGAATAAGGTGTGGTATGTTGGACAATGCTATTTCAACCTAAGAATAGGAATGTTCGCGTGTGCACCAGGTACATTTCTCAGTTTCTGAAACCAATTATCTTTAGACTAGCTCAGTGTCAGGGTGTGGGTTAGGGTTAGGGTTAGGTTTAGGATTAGATTTCATGTGTGGGTTGGTTTATAGTCAGCCATCGGATCGATTTTCGGACTGGGTTTGGAGGTGGGGATTTGTGCTGTTATGTGTTCTTCGGTGTTTTGGTTTCTGTTTTTTTGGTGGTGGCCTTAGAGTCACAATTAAATTCAGTGAAAGGGAGGGTTCTCTGAAATATTGCAGTTTTGGTAAAAAATCTTACGTCAGTGAATGGAACCAGGTGGATTCTTAGTTTTCCAAACATGTTTAGGTAATGGTTTCCATGGCTGTGGGTGAGTGCTGTGCAGAAACTCCATTTATCTCTGACAAACTGGCATTTTCACAAAAAACTCAACAATTGCTATGCAAATCCCTTACCTAATACTGTTTTGAAAGCTCAGGGCCTTATTGGACACATTCACTTCCATGCACCTTTTGGACTGAAAGTACATTCTTCAGGGAACACTACCCTTAATCTAACCTAAACCTCACTCTAGCACTACCCGTAAATGTGCAACGACCTCAAAACTGACGAATGATGCAAATCTACACCAAGCTTCTCACCAATCTCTTTTTTTTTTTTTACATGGGCAGGCACCGGAATTGAACCCAGGTCCTCTGGCATTGCAGGCAAGCATTCCTGCCTGCTGAGCCACCGTGGCCCGCCCTTCTTACCAATCTTAATCACACCCTAAGCAGAATCCAAATCCTAACCGTAGCCTAGGCTGGACTCTAACCCACAACCAACAAGTAAGGCTTGCCAAACCTTCACTCTGAACCTAACCCTGAGCCTAACATGAACATGAGCATAATCTGTCTCAAAAACCGACCAATACTAATATCTGCACACATTCCCAAGTATTCTTCATGGAAAACACCACTGCAAACTAATGCTTCCCAGTAAAATAGGAGACCCGTTTGTTCATGTGTATGGGAGCTCATTGACTTCCCAGCTCCACTCACTTTCAAGCAGTTTTGCTGGAGGAAATCGGAGTTTCTGCAGAGCACTCACCTACAGCAATGGAAACCATTACCTAAACATGTTTAGAAGACTAACAATCAACCAGATTCCATTCACCGATGTAAGATTTTTTACCAAAACTGCAATATTTCAGAGAACCCTCCCTTTCACTGAATTTAATTGTGATTCTAACACCACCACAAACACAAATAGAAACTGAAACACTGAAGAACCCATAACAACACAAATCCCAACCTCCAAACCCGGTCTGAATATCGATCTGATGCCTGACTACAAAACAATCCACACACGAAATCTAACCCTAACTCTAACCCTAACCCTAGACCCCACCCTACCACCAACCCTACCCGAAAACTAATCCAAATCCCAACACAAACCCTAAATGCAACCCTCAAATTTATAGCAATGCTACACCCAAACACACCCCTAAACGTAACCCTAACACCAACCCTAACCCTAGCCCTAACCATTACCCTAAACCTAACCCTAGACAAAACATTACAACCAACCCAACCCAAACACTAACCACAACACCCACACCAAACCTAAACCCATCCCTCAAATTTATTCCAAAACCACACCAAACCTCAGCACTCAACTTAACGCAAATCCCAACCCTAACTTTAACCCTAACTCTATGACCAACCCTACCTCCAACCCTAAACTGAAAACTAACACAAACCCCAACACCAACCCTAAATGCAACCCTCAAATTTATAGCAACACTACACCAAACCACACCACTAAACTTAACCCTAACACCAACCCTAACCCTAACCCGAACCTGAACCCTAGCCCAAACCCTACCAGCAACCCTAGCCCAAACCCTAAACACAACCCCCACACCAACCCTAAATCCAACCCTCAAATTTATTCGAAACCTACACCAAACTGCAGCCCTAAACGTAACTGGAATCCCAACTCTAACCCTAACAATAAACCTAGCCCCATCCCTACCACCAACCCTCACCTGAAAAATGACCTGACCCCAACACCATCCCTAAACACAACCCTCGACTTTTTACCTAAGCTGTATCAAACCAGAGCCCTAAACTTAATCCTAGCAACAACACTAAACCTAACCATAAGCCTAAATCTAACCCTTAACCTAGACACAACAGTAACACCAACCCTAACCCTAACCCTAGCCCCAAACCCACAGCCAACTGTAAGCACAGCCTTGAACTTTAAACCAACCTTGGGCCCATACGCTGCACGAAACTTAACCCTAACCCCAACCCTTACTCTAACCCTAACCCTAATCCTGGCCCTAACTCTCACTTTGACACTGAGCTAGGCTTAAGATAATTGGTTTCAGAAACTGAAAATGTACCTGGTCCACACTTGACCATTCCTATTGTTAGGTCGAAACGATATTGCCCAACAACCTCACCTTATTTTTGCTGATAAAGTCTGTGAATGGGTTTGTAGAACTGCATGAAATTCTGACTCCATTCATTTGGATACACGTCTTGCGTGAAAACTGGCATTTTCACAGAAAACTCAACAATTGCTATGAAAATCCCTTACCTCATACTATTTTGAAAGCTCAGGGCCTTATTGGATCCATTCGCTTCCATGCACATTTTGGACTGAAAATACAGTCTTCAGGGAACATTACCCATAACCTCACCTAAACCTAACACTAGCACTCCCCGTAAATGTACAACGACCTCAAAACCGACGAACGACACAAACCTACGTCAAGCTTCTCACCAATCTTAATCACACCCTAAGCAGAATCCATATCCTAACCCTAGCCTAAGCCGAACTCTAACCCACAACCAACCACTAATGCTTGCCGAAATTTCACCCTGAACCTAACCCTGAGCCTAACACTAACATGAGCATAATCTGTCTCAAAAACGGAGCAATACTAATATCTGTACACATTCCCAAGCATTTTTCAAGGAAAACACCACTGCAAACTAATACTACTCACTAAAATAGGAGACCTGTTTTTACATGTGATTTGGGAGCTCATTGAATTCCCAGCTCCACTCACTTTCAAGCAGTTTTGTCAAAGAAAAATGGCGTTTCTATGGAGCACTCACCAACGGCAATGGAAACCATTACCTAAGCATATTTGGAAAACTTGGAATCCTCCTGGTTCCATTCACTGGCATAAGATTTTTTACCAGAACTTCAATATTTCAGAGAACACTCACTGTCACTTAGTTTAAATGTGACACTAACACCCCCACAAACACAAACAGAAACCGAAACACCAAAGAACCGATACCAGCACAAATCCCAAACTCCAAACCCGGTCCGAAAATCGACTTGATGACTGTCTTCAACCCAAACTCACACACCAAATCTAACCGTCAAACTAACCCTAACCTGAGACCCAAACCTATCTCCAACCCTAACCCGAAACTTTACCCCAACACCTACCCCAAACCTAAATCCAACCCTCTAACTTATAGCAACCCTACACACAACCACACCCCTAAACTTAACCCTAACACCAACCCTAACCCTAAACCTAACCCTCACTGTTCTAGTTTGCTAGCTGCTGGGATGCAATATACCCGAAATGGAAAGGCTTTTAAAAGGGGGAATTTACTGAGTTGCTGCTTTACAGTTCTAAGGCTGAGAAAATGTCCCATTAAAACAAGTCTAAAGAAATGTCCAATCAAAGACATCCAGGGAAAGATACCTTGGTTCAAGAAGGCTGATGACTTTCAGGGTTTCTCGCTCATCTGGAAAGGCACATGGCAAATGCAGTCACAGTTTCTCTCTTGGCTGGACGGGCACATGGCAAGCAAGGCATCATCTGCTAGCTTTCTCTCCTGGCTTCCTGTTTCATGAAGCTTCCCGGGAGGAATTTTCCTTCATCTCCAAAGGTCACTGGCTTGTGGACTCTCTGCTTCATAGTGGTGCTCTCTCTGAATCTCTCATTCTCCAAAATATTTCCTCTTTTATAGGACTCCAACAAACCAATCATGACCCACTCAAATGGGTGGAGACATGTCATCCCTTAATCCAGTTTAACAACCATTCTTGACTAAATCACATCAACCAGGGAGATGATCTCATTACAGTTTCAAATATACAATATTGAATAGGGATTATTCTACCTTTATGAAATGGGATTTATATTAAATATGGCTTTTCTTAGGGGGCATACTTCCTTTCAAACCAGCACATTCCATGCTCTGGCCCCTAAAAAAGACATGTTTTTCCCATATACAAAATACATTAATTTCATAACAATATCAGAAACCTTAAACCTTTCAGTAGCAATACAATAAAGTACAAAATTAGAGACAGTATAAAATCTCATCAAGTCAGTTACAGGCATGGTCTGTCCTAAGGCAAAATTCTCCCCATTTGCTCTGGACCTTTGAAAACTCATAACAAGTTATTTGCTGCCAACATACAAAGGAGGAACATTCATAGAATACATATACACATTTCCATAAGGAGGAAGGAACACAGGGGTCACCGGACCCACACAGTTTCAAAAACCCACAGGGCAAAGTCCATTAGATTTCAAAGTTTGAGAATCATTTATCCTCAGAGCTTTAGAAAGCGGCAGTCCCACCCTTTACAAAGGCCTACGCAGAGGCCTGCCTCTCTTCGAATGCAACCTTGGGGGACACTGGGGAGACCACGTTTTTCTTGGCTCCACCCTCTCCAAGCACTGGTGCCACACCCGGGCTCTCTGCCATCTCCGGGGCACACACTCAACCCCTCCATGTGGTGGCAGCCAAGCTCTCCCCAAACCCCAAGGAATGTGCTCCACCCTCTCCAAGCTCTGAAGTAGCATAACTCTTCCACTACAATGAGGTGGAAGGCCCATCCTCTGCCTTTGGGGCAAATTCACCCTCTCTATGGGCTTGGGTGGGTCCGCTCTCCTGGCCTGAGGCTTCTTGACTTCAGACCTCAGCCTCCATGATTTTGCCTCTGAAGTTATTTTTCCTCCAATGTGTCCCTTCTCTAAACCCCCCAGTCCAGCCTGGCAGCAGCTCTGTCTATACAGGTCCCACAGCACTCTCATTGGCTTTCTATGCAGTAGCCTTGGATCATGCCCATCAGACATAAGGAGTTTCCACAAATCCTTCCTGGATAACTCCATGTCCAATACTGGCTTTCTCTGAAATGGCTGACTGGTTCCACATTTGGTTAAATCCTCATGTGGGTCACTATTCTCTGGGATTTCCCTTCCTGGAGGCCTAGAATTTTTCAGAACTTCAATTTCCAGTTTCTTTGTACCCAAGAGTTCAGTTTTCAGCTTATCTTTTTCCTGTTGCATTTCACTATAAGCTGCAAGGAGAAACCAGGCTACACTTTCAACGTTTAATTTGGAGATCTCTTCTGCTAAATATCCAAGTTCACGGCTTTTAAAATCGACTTTCCAGCCAAAGCCACTAGTCAATTTGCCAGATTATCTGCCATTTTAAAACAAGGCTTGTCTTCCTTCCAGTCTATAATAACACATGCCTCATTTCTGTCTAAGCCTTTATCAGAAGTGTCTTTAGAGTCCACTTTTCTACCAGCAATCTCTTCAAAGCATTCTAGGCCTCCTCTACCAAGCTTCTCACAACTCTTCCAAAATCTTCCCCTTATGCATTTAAAAAACTGTTCCAACATGTTTGGTATTTGCAAACTACAGCAGCAGCACCCCACTCTCAGGTACCAAAATCTGTGGTAGATTGCTAGCTGCCAGAATGCAATATACCAGAAATGGAACAGCTTTTAAAAGAGGGAATTTATTCCAAACCTACACCAAACCGCAGCCCTAAACTTAACCCAATTCCCAACCCTAACCCTAACCTTAACCCTAACCCTAACCTTATCTCCAACCCTACCACCAAACCTCGCCCAAAACCTGACCCCAACCCAAACGCCAAGCCTGAACACAACCCTCGACTTTTTACCTACCCTGCACTAAACCACAGCCCTAAACTTAATCCTAGCACCAACACTAAGCCTAACCCTAACCCTAACCCTAACCATCAACCTAAACCCATCCCTAACACCAACACTAACCCAAACCCTAACCCCAAACCCGCAGCCAACCCTAAGCACAACAATCAACTTTAAACTGACCCTGTGCCCAAACACCGCCCAAAGCTTAACCTTAACCCCAACCCTTACTCTAACACTAACCCTAACCCTAGACCTAACCCTCACCCTGACACTGAGCTAGCCTTAAGATAGTTGGTTTCAGAAACTGAGAAATGTCCCTGGTCAACACGCAACCACTCCTATTGTTAGGTTGAAACGGCATTGTGCAACATATCTCACATTATTCTTGCTGATAATGTCTGTGAACGGATTTGTAGAAATGAATGACATTCTGGCTGAATTCATTTGGATACACGTCTTGCATGAAAACTGACATTTTCACAGAGAATTCAACAATTGCTATGCAAATCCCTTACCTAACACTGTTTTGAAAGCTCAGGTCTTTATGGGTCCATTCGCTTATACATTCTTCAGGGATCACTACCCTTAACCTAACCTAAACCTCACACTAGCACTCTCTGTAAATGTACAATGACCTCAAAACCGACGAATGACACAAACCTACGCCAAGCTTCTCACCAATCCTTATCACACCCTAAGCAGAATCAAAATCCTAAGTTTAGGGCTGCGATTTGGTGTAGGGTTAGTGAAAGGTCGAGAGTTGCGTTTGGGTTGGCGTTGGGGATGGGATCAGGTTTCAGACAAGGGTTGGTGGTCGGGTTTCGGCTAGGGTTAGGGTGAGGGTTAGAGTTAGGTTTAGAGTAAGGGTTGGGGTTAGGGTTACGTTTCCATCTGCGTTGGGGTACAGGATCGGTATATAGCTCAAGGTTGTGCTTAGGATTGGTTTTGGGTGCAGGGTTAGGCTTCAGGCTAGGGATCTCGGTAGGGTTGGGTCCAGGTTTAGAGTTTGGGTTAGGGTTAGGGTTTGGCTTAGTGTTGGTATTAGGGTTATGTTTAGGGCTGAGATTTGGAATAGGGTTTGTCAAAAGTCGAGGGTTGCGTTTATGCTTGGCATTGGGGATGGGGTCAGATTTCAGGTGAGGGTTGGTGGTTGGGTTGGGGCTAGGGTTAGGGTGAGATTTAGGGTTAGGGTTAGGGTTAGGGATGGGATTAGGGTTAAGTTTAGGACTGCAGTTTGCTGTAGGTTTGGTATAAATTTGTGGATTGGTGTTAGGGTTGGTCTCTCGATTTTGGTTAGGGTTGGGGCTAGGGTTGTTGGTAGGGTTGGGGCTATGGTTAGGGTTAGGATAAGGGTTAGGTTTAGGGTTAGGGTTGCTGTTAGGGTTAAGTTTAGGGGTGTGGTTGTGTGTAAGGTTGCTATAAATTTGAGGTTTGGATTTAGTGTTGGGGTAGGTGTTGGGGTAAGGTTTCAGGTTAGGGTGGAGGTAGGGTTGGGTCTTGGGTTATGGTGAGGTTGAGGGTTGGATTTAGTGTGAGGGTTTGGGTTGAAGACAGGCATCGTGTCGATTTTCACACCGGGATTGCAGGTTGAGATTGGTGCTGTTATGGGTTCTTCATTGTTCCCTTTTCTGTTTGTGTTTGTGGGGGCGTTAGTGTCAGGTTTAAATTAAGTGACAGTGAGGATTCTCTGAAATATTGAAGTACCGGTAAAAAAATCTTATGACAGTGAATGGAACCAGGACGATTCTAAGTTTTCCAAATATGCTTAGGTAATGGTTTCCATTGCCGAAGGTGAGTGCTCCGCAGAAATGCTGATTTTCTAGAAAAAAACTGCTTGAAAGTGAATGGAGCTTGTAAGTCAATAAGCTCTCAAAACGCATATATAAACCAGTCTCCTATATTAGTGGATAGCATTAGTTTGCCGTGGTGTTTCCCATGAAAAGTTCTGGGAAATGTGTGCAGATATTAGTAATACTCGTTTTTTGAGACAGTTTATGTGCATGGTCGTGTTAGGCTCAGGGTAAGTTTCAGGTTTCAGTTTTGGCAAGCATCTGTGGTTGGTTGTGGGTAAGAGTTCGGCTTAGGCTAGGTTTAGGATCTGGATTCTGCTTCTGGTGTGATTAAGATTGATGAAAAGTGTGTTGTAGGTTTGTGTAGGTCGTTGGTTTTGAGGTCGTTGTACATTTACGGGGATTGCAAGTGTTAGGTTAAGGTGAGGTTAGGGGTTGTGTTTTCCGAGGAAAGTCCCTTCAGTCCAAAATTGCATCTAAGGGAATGGATCCAATAAGTCCCTCAGCTTTCAATACAGTATGAGGTAACAGATTTGCAGAACAATTGTTGAGTTTTCTTTGAAAATGCTAGTTTACAGGCAAGATGTGTGTCCAAATGAATGGTGTCAGAATGCCACTCAGTTCTACAAACTCGTTCCCAGGCTATTTCAGCAAGAATCAGGTGAGATATGTTGAACAGTGCCATTTTAACCTAAAAATAAGTATGGTCGTGTGTGGATCAGGTCCATTTCTCAGTTTCAGAATCCAATGATCTGAAGGCTAGCTCACTGTCATGGGTTGGGATAGGGTTCGGGTTAGAGTAAGGGTTGGGTTAGGGTTAAGTTTCGGGCTGCGTTGGGGTGCAGGGTCGGTACAGAGTTGAGAGTTGAGCTTAGGGTTGGATTTGTGTGTGGGGTTAGGGTTTGGGCTAGGGTTTGTGGCAGGGTTGGGTCCAGGTTTAGGGTTTGGGTTAGGGATAGGGTTAGATTTAGTGTTGGTGTAAGGGTTCCATTTAGCGCTGTGACTTGGCTTAGGGTTAGTCAAAAGTCGAGGGTTGCATTTAGGGTTGGCGTGGGTGATGGGGTCAGGTTTTGGGCGAGGGTTGGTGGTCGCATTAGGTCTTGAGTTAGGGTGAAGGACAGGGTTAGGGTTACAGTAAGGGTTGGGATTAAGTTTACATTTCGAGCTGCGGTGGGTTGGAGGGTTGGTATAGAGCTGAGGGTTGTGCTTAGGGTTGTCTTTGAATGTGTGGTTAGGTTTTGGGCTAGGGATCATGGTAGGGTTGGGTCCAGGTTTAAGGTTTGGGTTAGGGTTAGAGTTAGGCATAGTGTTGGTGTTATGGTTACGTTTAGAGTTGGGATTTGTTGTAGGGATGGTCAAAAGTCAAGGGGTGCGTTTATGGTTGGCGTTGGGTTTGGGGTCAGATTTCAGGTGAAGGTTGGTGGTCAGGTTAGGGCTAGGGTTAGTGGGAGTGTTAGGGTTAGGGTTAGAGTAAGGGTGTGGTTAGGGTTATGTTTCAGGCTGCGTTGGGGTGCAGGGTCGGTATACAGTTGAGGGTTGTGCTCTGGGTTGTCTTTCCGTGTGGGGTTAGGTTTTGTGCTAGGGATCGTGGTAAGGTTGGGTCCAGGTTTAGGGTTTGGATTAGGGTTAGGGTTAGGCATAGTGTTGTTGTTTGGGTTACGTCTAGGGCTGTGATTTGCTGTAGGGTTGGTCAAAATTCGAAGGTTGCATTTAGAGTTGGCGTTGGGAGTGGGGTCAGATTTCAGGCGTGGTTTAGTGGTCGGGTTGGGGCCAGGGTCAGGGTGAGGGTTAGGGTTAGGGTTGAGATTAGGGTTACGTTTAGGGCTGTAGTTTGGTGTAGCTTAATAATAAATTTGAGTGTTGGTGTTAGGGTTGATGTCTGGGTTGCGGTTAGGGTTGGGGCTAGGTTTGTTCATAGGGTTGGGGGTAGGGTTAGGGTTATGGTAAGAGTTAGTGTTAGGGTTAGCGTTGGTGTTAGGTTTAGGTAGGGGTGTCGTGTGTAGGGTTGCTTTAAATTTGAGGGTTTGCTTTAGGGTTGGGGTATGTTTTGGGTAAGGTTTCAGGTTAGGGTTGGAGGTAGGGTTGGGTCTCGAGTTAGGGTTAGGTTGAGGGTTAGAATTAGTGTGTGGGTTTGGGTTGAAGACAGGCATCAGTTCAATTTTTGGACCGGGATTGGTGGTTAGGATTTGTGCTGGTGTGGGTTCTTCGGTGTTTCGGTTTCTGTTTGTGTTTGTGGCAGTGTTAGTGTCACATTTAAATTAAGTGACAGTGAGGGTTCTCTGAAATATTTAAGTTCTGGTAAAAAATCTTACACGAGTGAATGGAAACAGGACGATTCTAAGCTTTCCAAATATGCCTAGGTAATGGTCTCCATTGTCGTAGGTGAGTGCTCCGCAGAAATGCTGTTTTTCTCCCAAAAAACTGCTTGAAAGTGAATGGAGCTGATAAGACAATGAGCTCTCAATGCACATGTATAAACCGGTCTCCTATTTAAGTGGGTAGCATAAGTTTGCCGTGGTGTTTCCCATGAAAAGTGCTGGGAAATGTGTGCAGATATTAGTATTACTCGGTTGTTGAGACAGATTATATACATGTTCGTGTTAGGCTCAGGGTTAGGTCCCAGTTTCAGTTTCGGCAATTATCTGTGGTTGGTTGTGAGTAAGAGATCGGCTTAGGCTGGGTAAGGATCTGGATTCTGCTTCTGGTGTATTAAGATTGGTGAGAAGCTTGGCGTAGGTTTGTATCGGTCATTGGTTTTGAGATCGTTGTACATTTATGGGGAGTGCTAATGTTAGGTTAAGATGAGGTTATGGGTTGTGTTCCCCGAAGAAGGTCCTTTCAATCCAAAATTGCATGGAAGTGAATGTATCCAATAAGTCCCTCAGTTTTCAAAACAGTATAATGTAATGGATTTGCAGAGCAATTGTTGAGTTTTCTGGGAAAATGCTAGTTTTCAGGCAAGACGTGTGTCCAAATGAATGGACTCAGAATGTCACTCAGTTCTTCAAACCCGTTTCCAGGTTTTTTCGCAAGAATCAGGTGAGATATGTTGGACAATGCCGTTTTAACCTAAAAATAAGCATGGTCGCGTGTGGACCAAGTCCATTTCTGTTTCGGAAACCAATGGTTTGAAGGCTAGCTCAGTGTCAGGTTTAGGGTTATGGTTATGGTTAGAGTAAGGGTTGGGGTTAGGGTTCAGTTTCAGTCTGCATTGGGCTACAGAGTCAGTATCGAGCTGAGGGTTGTGCTTAGGGTTGGCTTTCTGTGTGGGGTTAGGGTTCGTGGTAGGGATGGGTCCAAGCTTAGGGTTTGCTTTAGGGTTATGTTTATGCATAGTGTTGGTGTTAGGGTTACACTTAGGGCTGCGATTTGCTGTAGGGTAGGTCAAAATCCGAGGGTTTCGTTTAGTGTTGGCATTGGTGATGGGGACAAATTTCAGGCGAGGGTTAGTGTTCTGGCTCGGACTAGGGTTAGGGTGAGGCTTAGGTATAGGGTTAGAGTAAGTGTTGGGGTTAGGGTTATGTTTCAGGCTGCATTGGGGTGCAGGGTCGGTTTTGAGCTAAGGGTTGTGCTTAGGGCAGGCTTTGCTGTTGGGTTAGGGTTCGGGCTAAGGTCTGTGGTAGGGTTGGGTCCAGGTTTAGGGTTTGGGTTAGGGTTAGGGTTAGGCATAGTGTTGGTGTTAGGGTTACATCTAGGGCTGTGATTTGCTGTAGGGTTGGTCAGATGTCGAGGGTTGTGTTTACGGTTGGCATTGGGGATGTGGTCATATGTTAGACGAGGGTTATTGGTCGAGTAGGGGCTAGGGTTAGGGTTAAGGTTAGGGTTAGGATTAGGGTTGAGATTAGGGTTAAGTTTAGGGCTGTAGTTTGGTGTAGGTTTGGTATAAATTTGAGGGTTGTTGTTAGGGTTGTTGTCTGGGTTGTGGTTAGAGTTGGGACTAGGGTGTTCACAGGGTTGGGGCTATTGATAGGGTTAGGGTGAGGGTTAGGGTTAGTGTTAGGGTTGCTGTTAGGTTTAAGTTTAAGGGTGTCATTGTCGGGTTGCTTCAAATTAAGGGTTTGGTTGAGGGTTGGGGTACGTGTTGGGGTAAGGTTTTGGGTTAATGTTGGAGTTTGGGTTGGGTCTCGGGTTAGTGTTAGGTTGAGGGTTAGATTTACTGTGTGGGTTTGGTTTAAGACAGGTATCCGGTCAATTTTCGGACCGGGTTTGGTGGTTGGGATTTGTGCTTGTATGGGTACTTTGGTGTTTTGGTTTCTGTTTGTTTGTGGCAGCATTAGTGTCGCATTAAATTAAGTGACAGTGAGGGTTCTCTGAAATATTGAAGTTCTGGTAAAAAATCTTACAACAGTGAATGGAACCAGGACGATTCTAAGTTTTCCAAATATGCTTAGGTAATGTTCTCCATTGCCGTAGGTGAGTGCTCCACAGAAATGCTGTTTTTCTCTGAAAAAAAAAAACTGCTTGAAAGTGAATGGAGCTGGTATGTCAATGAGCTGTCAAAAGACATGTATAAGCTGGTCTCCTATTTAAGTGTGTAGAATTAGTTTGCCATGGTGTTTCCCATGAAAAGTGCTGGGAAATGTGTGCAGGTGTTAGTATTACTCGGTTTTTGAGACAGATTATGTGCATGTTCGTGTTAGGCTCAGGGTTAGGTTCAGGGTTCAGTTTCGGCAAGCATCTGTGGTTGGTTGTGGGTAATAGTTCGGCTTAGGCTAGGGTTAGGATCTGGATTCTGCTTCTGGTGTGATTAAGATTGGTGAGAAGTTTGGTATAGGTTTGTGTCAGTCGTTGGTTGAGGTCGTACATTCATGGGAATTGCTAGTGTTAGGTTTAGGTGAGGTTATGGGTAGTGTTCTCCGAGGAAAGTCCTTTCAGTCCAAAATTGCATCTAAGGGAATGGATCCAATAAGTCTCTCAGCTTTCAAAACAGTATTAGGTAACGGATTTGCAGAACAATTGTTGAGTTTTCTGTGAAAATGCTAGTTTACAGGCAAGACGTGTGTCCAAATGAAAGGAATCAGAATGTCACTCAGTTCTACAAACTCGTTCCCAGACTATTTCAACAAGAATCAGGTGAGATATGTTGGACAATGCCATTTTAACTTAAAATAAGTATGGTCGCGTGTGGACAAGGTCCCTTTCTCAGTTTCAGAAACCAATAATGTGAAGGCTAGCTCAGTGTCACGGTTAGGTTTAGGGTTAGGGTTTGAGTAAGGGTTGGGTTTAGGGTTAAATTTCAAGCTGCGTTGGGGTGCAGGGCCAGTATAGAGCTGAGGGTTGTGCTTAGGGTTGGCTTTGTGTGTGGCGTTAGGGTTCGTGCTAGGGTTCATCGCAGCATAGGGTTCAGGTTTGGGTTTCGGTTAGTGATAGGGTTAGGCTTAGTGTTGGTGTTAGGGTTCTGTTTAGGGCTGCGACTTGGTGTAGGGTTAGTCAAAAGCCAAAGGTTGCACTTAGGATTGGCGTTGGGGAAGGGGTCAGGTTTCAGGAGAGGTTTGGTGGTCGGGTTAGGGCTAGAGCTAGGGTGGGGGTTAGGGTTAGAGTAACGGTTGGGGTTAGGTTTACATTTCAGGCTGCGTTGGGTTGCAGGGTCGGTTTTGAGCTGAGGGTTGTGCTTAGGATTGGCTTTGCGTGTGGGGTTAGATTTTGGGCTAGGGATCGTCGTCGGGTTGGGTCCAGGTTTAGAGGTGGGTCAGGGTTAGGGTTAGTCATAGTGTTGGTGTTAGGGTTCTGTTTAGGGCTATGACTTGGTGTAGGGTTAGTCAAAAATCGTGGGTTGTGTTTAGGGTTGGCGTTTGG
>PVIY010034204.1:0-27370 GCA_004026745.1 Myrmecophaga tridactyla
TGAAACTGTAGAACTGTGTTCCAGTAGCCATGTTTCTTGAAGATGATTGTATAATGATATAGCTTTCACTATGTGACTGTGTGATTGTGAAAACCTT
Organism: Myrmecophaga tridactyla; assembly: GCA_004026745.1. Taxonomy (NCBI): domain Eukaryota; kingdom Metazoa; phylum Chordata; class Mammalia; order Pilosa; family Myrmecophagidae; genus Myrmecophaga; species Myrmecophaga tridactyla. The sequence goes on from PVIY010034204.1 coordinate 98, forward strand.
GTGTCCGATGCTCCTCATATCTATGGTATGGACAGATGAGTAAAAAATATGGATAAAAAATAAACAAATAGCCTAATTTTTACACCCAAAGCACAAGCAACAAAAGAAAAAGAAAAAATAAATAACTAAACAAATAATAGGGGAAACAAAGGTTAAAATAAATTGAGTAGACTGAAATACTAGTGATCGATGAAAGGGAGTGGTAAGAGGTATGGCATGTATGAGTTTTTTCTTTTTCTTTCTTTTGCTAGAGAGATGCGAATGTTCAAAAAAAAAATGATCATGGTGATGAATACACAACCATGTGATGATACTGTGAGGCATTGATTGCAACCATGTCAAGAATGTTTGTATGTCAAGAATATTTGCATGTCAAGAATGCTGGTATGTCTGTTCGTTGTTTATAATAAAAACATTTTTAAAAATGGATAAAAAATAAATATTAATAGGGGAACAAAGCTTAAAATAAATTGGGTAAATGGAATACTAGTGGTCAATGAGAGGGAAGGGTAAGGGGTGTGGTATGTATGAGGTCTTTCTTTTTTCTTTTTATTTCTTTTTCTGGAGGGATGCAAATGTTCTAAAAAAGTGATCGAGGTGATGAATATACAACTACGTGGTGATACTGTGAGCCACCAATTGTGCACCATGTACAAAATGCATGTTAAGAATGCCTGTGTTTGCATGTTGTTGTTATTTTTTTTAATTTTTTATTGTACAAGATAACATATATTGTATGTTGTTTTAGCAACATAAATATTAAGAAAAAAAAGAACAAAGCCAATCGGGTCAGGACTAAGGTAAATCAGAATACAGGGGAAAGGAGGACATTGTCTGTATTTTCAAACTTCACCTACTCTATGAGACCAAGGGAAGAGAGGTTTATTTCGTTCAAAACCTAAATTTTCGGTAGCACATAATCTAACTCAACCTATCTGGATAAATCGTTTAAACAACCCTAACACATGGAGCTCAGAATGGGAATGAGGGCTCGTGATTCTGTATAGCTCCATGTAATGCCCAGATACATCCCAGAGTATGCTGAGCAGATAATTTAAAAGTACTGGCAAAGTCCCTTGAGGAATGGGAGAAAAAACATGGAACTATTAAGTTTTCTCACTGGAGAAACCCCTGATACTGGCTCAAATATTAGGGATTCGGCCTAATTAGGAAATAGGCCCAAGTGAACAGGCCAAGCCCTTGATCTTGAGGCTGGTTCCTCTGAAACTTATTCATGTAGCTGAGAGGCTAGCCTACCTACAGATATGCCTAACAGTTACTTTCAGAAAACCTCTTCTGTTGCTCAGATAGGGCCTCTCTCTCTCTAAGCCCAACTCTACAAGGAAAATAATTACTCTCCCCACTAAGTGGGATATGACATCCAGGGGTAAAAGTCTCCATGGCAACATGGGCAATGACTCTCAGGGATGAGCCTTGCCCTAGCACCTTGGAATCAACAATCTTGCCTGACCAGGAAGAATAAAATAATTTTAACAAAATCAGGTATCAGTGGCTGAGAGTTCAAATAGAGTCAGAGGCTATTCCAGGCTACTCTTTCACAAGCTTTAGCTAGATATTGCTATTTAAGTGGTTTGCCAAACCCCAACAAAAACCATTCCTGTTAAGCCTAAAGAAAATCTAGGGCACTATCTGAGATTCTACAAAGGTTCCATGCACTATGATTACTTTCTAGAAACCTAACAACCTCCAGATGGGTTTCTAGGTCAGACAAGCCCTGAAACACGGAGAAGCCAGCCTCTCCAGAACATCAACTAGTTCCATCCCCCTATCCAATATTACAGACACACCTCTCCAACATGAAAAAGTTAGAATGGGCATAGTCCAAATACCTCTAAAGAGTGGAAGAAAGATCAAAAGTGATGGTGGAGTTATCAAAGAAGGTAGGGTTTAACAAATGAGCATTTCTGCTGAATCATCATATTGATGTTTCTTCTAGTCTCCAGTGTCTTAGAGTGGCTACAAAGAAAAACTTAAAATTGTGGAACTGTAACCCATACCAAACTCTGAAATTTTTTCTATAACTAATTTTTGCAATATGCTTTGAAATGTACTGTTTTGTATGCTATTTTTCACAATTAAAAAACATAATTCAAATTATGTTAGGCCATATCCAATTCTGAACATCAGTTAGTCCTGTTGTATAAATCTGGAGCCACTTAAATGTTCATAATTTCTGCCAGAGTAAAAGTTACTTTTTAATGGGAACCCTGTATACAATCCATTTCTGATTCTAATTAGATTCATCTAGACAAATCACTAGTGGCTAAGTGATATAAGTAACGCCAGCTAAACAAAATGTCCATATACTCTGAGTGGTGGAATAGTGTTACATCTAAAAAGCTTAATAACCACCACTAATGAGAAACTTGAAATGCATAATGTGTAAAGCTATTCACGAACTGGGGATTTTTAACTGTTTATATAAACAAACATCTTATTCACAGGGACAAGAGTAGTATCTTTAAACCTGAAGGCAACATGTTCACTAAAGCAAGTACCACTGAATAACAATTACATTTTCACTTTCCTCGAATATATAAATTAAAAATCATTCTTTTTACAACTGAAGTAATGAAAGTCTTGTGTACTGAGCAGATTATGCAGAAAGTCAGTTTTCATTTATGTTATAATTTAATGTGGTTATTATATCGACTGTTTATGTATAACACAAGACATATTATAGCCAAGGACTATATTTTAATCTAGTAATAGTAGCTATAATCTTCTGAAACATACTTCATGAATCAAAGCCATAAAGTGTTCATTGAAGGTTTGGATTAGCACTCCTGAGATCTAGATCTGTTACAACTTGCTGCAAAAGTAAAAAGGAAAACAAGAAAGCATTTAAGAGGCTAAAAAAATAGCAAATACACTCATTTTGGAAGACCTCCTTTTCCTTGCTAAGTGGAACATGTAGAAGACTGCTGGTGGTCTCCTGTATTTACTAAAGAGATTTTGATGGAGCAATATATGCAGCACTGCTCCAATAATAAAGCAATATAACACAGCATGTTATTCCAACGAAGCCACCAAAAGTCCAGATGACACTCTTAATTCATTACAGGGGAGAAAACAGGAACCCCCAAAATCATAAAAAGCTTTTTTCATGGATTTTATAAAGGATGAGAATTCACTTTCTTTTAGCCTCCAGTACCTTAGAGCAGCTAGGAAAAAAAAACTAAAATTCTGGAATTGTAACCATATCAAACTCTGAAATCTATTCTATAATTAATTGTTGTGATACACTTTGACATATATTTCCTTTATGTATATATGTTATTTTAAAAGAAGGAGGAGTATAACAGAGAAGATAGGATTTAACAAATGAGTATGACTGCTGAATCATTATATTGTTATTTCTGATGTCTTAGAACAGCTAGAAGAAAAAATGAAAAATCGTAGAACTATAACGCATACCAAACTTTAAAACCTGTTTTATAACTAGTTATTAAAGTGTACGTGGAAAGTTATTGCTTTTTTGTATATATATTATACTTCACAATAAAAAATAAAAGTTAGGGCAACAGTGGCTCAGTGGCAGAGTTCTCATCTGTGATGCCGGAGACCCAGGTTCGATTCCCAGTGCCTGCCTATGTAAAAAAATAAAAAAAGAAAAGTTAAAAAAAAAAAAAATGATGAGGATTCAGAATAACCTCAAGGAGCTGAGCTCAGCAGAGCACTCTGAACTTCCATAAAAAGAGAAATGATATACCCCTTACATTGGTCAAAACATAACGGGATCTTAATAGTCATCATAACCCTTACATTTGCGTTAAATGGAAAATGTCTTATGTTTTTAGGCTAAAATCAACTTCCTAGTTCATGTTTTCCGCAGACTAATCTTCAGGCAGCTGGGTTTTTTCTAAGCATTTACTATGTAACAAACACCGAATGAAGATGAATTACATACTTCCAATTACCATGAGATACAATACCACACCATGCACAGGACGAAACACGATGATGAGAGAATGCTTGAGGAACACAGGGGATGGAGTAATTCTAGGACTGAAGGAAAACATTGCACAGAAAATGAAACCATAGATGGAATAAGAGGGCAAGAAAGATTATCCGCACACAAGAAAAAGGTGACAACCCAGGTAGAAAGAAAACACTAAATAATATTTCCGGTGTGAAACAGCCTCGTCATAGAGTAGCGACACAGTCAGTGTGGAAGGAACAAGGGCGCGTGAGAAGGCATAAAAGGAAACAAGGCTGGGGAGACTGAGCGGGAGTCAGGGCTGAGCAGCGCGGGAGAAGCAGGCTCCAACGTCACAGTACGTGAGCTAACAAAGACCTCACGAAAGATGGGCCTTCAACTGGCCTTGAAAGATGGTAAAATTTGCCAGTTCCTCCTCACAACACGGAACATTTAGTGACCACTGGCTAACATAAGAACTGTGCTGAGTCTCGTGCAGAAAACACCATAGAATTTAATGTGCTTTCACAGCCAATGAGGGAAAACCAAACAGTAACCAATCGATACAACTACAACTCAGAAACATTCCAAGGAACAAAATGTGGCCATACTCTTCAGGGCCCTAGAAAATCCTATAGATTCCATGCATAGAAAAAACAGAAAAAGGCATTCTGTTCATGGCAGAACACAGTACTCCATGAGATGTCTGATCTTCCAGAGCTGTGCTACCCGGTCTGGTAGCCAGGGGCCTCATGTGGCTACTTAAATTTAACTAAAACTAAATCAAATCTAAAACTGAACCTACTAGCTAGACTATTCAAGTGCTCACTACAAGTGGCTACCGGACTGGAGAGCACAAGATATAGAACATTTCTATCACTGTAGAAAGTTCTATTGTTAGCACTGTCATGAAGGCACCACTGCAGGATGCAAAAAGTCACCTTACAAATATTGGGATATTCAGATCACTTAGCAATAAACTGGGGATATACATCTGTATTCAATAAATGTTTCTCAGACTGAGTTTTAAGATAAAGGAAAGTTTTGAAAATGGGGTAGTCATACATACTCCATTCTGATCAAAAGCTAATCATCTTCACCCTAACTCTACCAATAGGTTCTACAACTTAAGCCTTATACCCAAGACTTCTAAACGTAACTATACAGTACACAACTACTAACGAGTCTGTCAAAATGGATATATCCAATTAAAAATGCACAAAACAATAAGATACAGCTCACTTTTCACTACAAGATGTTTTCCTAGTTTTAGTTACTAAGAAAATTCTTTTTTAATTTTTTAATTTATTAATTAAAAAAATTAACAACACACAAACAAAAATATTAACATATGATTCCATTCTACATATAAAATCAGCAACTCTCAATATCATCACATGGTTGCATATTCATCATTTCTTAGAACATTTGCATCGATTTAGAAAAAGAAATAAAAAGACAACAGAAAAAGAAATAAAATAACAGAAAAAAAAAAAAGATTATACATACCATACCCCTTACCCCTCGCTTTCATTTATCACTAGCATTTCAAATTAAATTTATTTTAACATTTGTTCCCCCTATTATTTATTTTTATTCCAACTAAGAAAATTCTTGCGTAATAAAAATTTGACTGGTCTTTGTCCCCAGTACCTGAATGATGCTTTCTAAACCTTTGGAATTTCCCAAGACAGAGTGTCTTCTGTTATTCGTGGTGGGCTTCAGACCACACCTTGAGTTTATGCTCAGGAGATGACTCAGTGGGGTCAGCCACTCTTAGAATATAGAGTGAGGAGTGACCATGCCAAAAAGACTAGCCATGTGACTGTGGATTGGAGTTTTGAGCTACATTATATCAGCAGACTTCCAGGGAAAAGGGAAAACAGAGATTGAGTTGAACCATGTGGGTACTTATTCAACCAACCCTGCCTCCACAACGAGGCCCAAATACAAACACTGACACTGAAGATCAAGAAAGCTTCCCTTCCAGATAATTTAGATCTATGTGCTAAGAGGATGATGTTTCCTGACTCCAGAGGACCAGGCATCTTCACATTTGGGGACTTTCCTGGACCTTCCCCTAAGCATTTCTTCTTAGTTTTATCCTTTCTACCATAGTAAAATTGCAATCCCAAACACAGTGCTTTCTTGAATTCCATGAGTCATTTTAGCAAATTACTGAACCTGAAGGGGTGATGGGAACCCCTGAATTATAGCCAGTTGGTCAGAAGTGCAGATGGCCTGACAATCACCAAACTTGCAGCTGGTATCTGAAGGGTCATCTTGTTAAGGACTGTACCCTTAATCTGTGGAGTCTCACCTACTCTAGATAGAGTTGGAACTGCACAGGAGTTGGTGTCAGAAGTTACTGTGAAGATAAATGACATTTTATACTTTGAAAGTTAAAGCTTACCATTTAAAAATAAATCTGTGTAAAAACAATTTATAAAGAGGATTAACACTTTTTAATTTATTCAGCTAGAATGATCAAAACTTGGCCACTCTTATAAAATGCCAACTCTATGTTGCTAGGAACAGTCAGGAAAAGTTAAATCCCGTGAGGTAAACTTTGACCAATGAAAGACAGATGTCACTGGGTATATATGTCTTCTTTCTCTCCAAGGATGGACTATCCTGAGACACACACATACTTGGTTCAGACAAATTTTATTCAAAGGAATCTCAATGAGGAAAGGGAAATAGGCAAAAATCTTATAGGAAACGGATTAGAGAACTGAAACAGGTACTTCACAAAAGAAGACCTCTCATGAGATAACTCTATCTCATTCATAATTAGAAAAATGCAAATCATAACTAGATATCATTAAACCTTAAGAGAATAGGTAAAATTTGGAAAACTAACAACCTAAAATACTGTCAGTAAGGACTGGAGTAACTGTCGATGCTTTAAACTGCACTGAGAGCGTATAAAAGTACAATCACTTGGCATTATCTACGGAGTCTGAACATCTACATACCCTATAGTGTACAATTCTAAGGCGAGGCATATTCCAAGAAATATATATGCGCATGTGCACTACAGGTATGTACAAAATAATGATAGCATTATTCTTAGTAAAACAAAATTAAAAACAATTCATATAGCAATTAATTTTATATAACAATAAAAATGAATAAACTGCAGCTACATATAATAGCATGGATAAACAGTGGTGGTCTCTGAGAGAGGAGAGAGAAGGGTTAGGAACAAAATTGGCAAAAGGTGTGGGGGTGGGGTGGGGAGGTTCTGGAGAAGGCCGGGAATGTATTCTTTCTTGACTTGTATAGTAATCACATGGATATCTTCTTTGAGATAATTAATTGTACTGGACTTTTTTGTTTTGTGCACTTTTCAATATAAATGTTTTGTTTCACACCAAAAAAACAGTTCCACACATACGCACAAAACCACTCTCATACATAAGGTTAGATGGGTCCCATTCCATTCCATTTCATTATATTTACAGCCACCTTCCAACTTCTTTCCTCCTCTCATCTTGACTTACCTCTTGTAGTGCTTTACTAATGAATGGTGAAACACTGATATTTTCTCCTGCTTCTGGATGCATCTGGAAATTCACTCTTTGATAAAGAATCTGAAACAAGAACACAATAATTATATCTAGGTGGAAAAAGAATGGAAAAGCCTTCACACTAAAGGCTTAAAATTAGGAAATTAATCTTTTGAGGGAGAAAAATTGCTATTTCATAAAAAAGTATTTAGTAATAGGCTTATTTCAGGACTTCATGAACAACCTCACAATGATGGAACAGTTTCAGAAGGATAAAGTAGTGAAAACCTCATGTAGAAAGTAATGAGTAAATGGGAAATGCAAATGTGAACTCCAAATCTCTGCTGGCATTTTGAGATGACCATTCTTCCCTGTGCAACTCCATCCTGTGCATTTTAGGGCATCTTGCATCTTCCCGACCAAATACCGCCACCCACACTCACACACACTAGGAGAGCAGTGCTACCACACAAGCTCCCGCCCTCCTTTTCTGAGAATCACGGGCTTCAACTCCTATAGCTTCCCGTATAAATTTTATACGACCACTTCTTTTATACTTCATTCTTGTCAACATTAGCTTTTCCCATTTTATTCAATAATTTATTTCCTAATATTACTCTCCATGTCAAACCTGCCTTGTACCATTACTTCATTACTTAAGAAAGCCAACAACACTCTTTTACATTCTAGTATCTTCAATTCCTTTCCACATAAGTGATACGCTATTTTTGCTTCATAAATTAAAATTACCATATGGTTATTTTTTTTTTGTATTCTGTATGGCAGGGTCACATTTCATTGTTTTTCCCTGTGAGTATCCCATTACAGCAGTATCCATTTTGTTGAATTTTTGTTTGTTTGCTTTTGTTTGTTTTGCTTGTTTTTTGGAAAGTGCATGGACCAGGAATCAAACCTGGTTCGCCAACATGGCAGGTGAGAATTCTACCACTGAACTACACTCGCACGCCCAAAATTATCATCTTATTTTCTAAAAAAAGACAACATATCTCAGATCCACATAACCCCAAAATGTGTTTCATGAAATTCAGGATTTATTTTACAATGAATACTTACTTGTGTCTGCAGAGAGCTGCTAGCTGCCAAAAGAAGTTCAATGCTGCTAGGAGGACAATGTGTCAAAGCAAATGCCATGAGCTCCTGACGAGTGGCCAAGTTCTGGTAACCTTCGGATTGTCCTAACTGGCTACAAACATCCCAACTTTTAGAATAACCTGCAAAATTGGCAAGAAAAAAAAATGCTGATTTCCAGAAAAAGAAAAATCTCTAATATAGGATGAGAAGTACAATGGATTTCTGCCTGGGTCTTATACTATGTAAACAAAATTCTAGTCTTCAGTGGCACATAGTACTATAAAAACAGAAATGTATAACTACCTAAGATAGAAAAGAAAGATTAGGTTGGTTAATTATCCGGAGAGTTCAGCACTATTCTAGAGAGAGTTTTCTGACAAAATCAAATTTCAGATTAAATGACAATGATTACCAATAATTTTACTAAGCTTTGATAGTCAGTAAAAATTAGGATATCTGAATTCAGAAGACTTCATTCAATGTATGATCCAACCTTGTGTGAGCTAGAGGGGGTTCTAAACACCAACTTTCCTTCACTGTTACAAAGAGATAAGACTACTAAAGCCTTTCTCATTGAAAGTAGATTAAATAGCATTTCTATTTGAAAGTACTTTGTGAATTAAAAAGTGCTAGAAAAGAAGAAATTATTATAGATACTTATATAGAAATCATTCACTTCCTAGAAGAATATAGAGATGCAAGGACAGAGTGCCAAAATAGAACATTCACCCCTGACACACAGCAGAGATATTTTTTCCTACATAATGCTATACTCTGAATTCTTAAAACACACTTTTATTCTTTTTTTAAGGAGTTGGTTTTTTTTGTTAGTGCCAAAATGACAGTCTAGAATAATTTCCCTGAGTATATAAAGTAAAAATTAATCCATGCCTCACCTTTACAAGAATAATAAAATTTATTACAAAGCTCTCTAAAGAAAAAGTTTAGGCTCAATACAATAATCATTTTTCAGAAAAATCACAATTATTCTGAGTTTAATGTTGCAAAAATCCACCCATTATTATATTAAAGAACACAGTTTTTAATGAAACCAATTTTCAAATGATGAGTTTATAAAACATTGGTTTTTCTCAGAGCTTTGAAAAGTTTTCATAGACGTATACATGCAAAAAGGGCACTAATCATACGTTTACAGTTCCAAGGGTTACCAGTGAAGTAAAGCATTGAGTTCTTAACCACTCGCTGTGTAGGTCGAGAATCTCATATAAAAATCAGGGATAGCCACAGAAAGTAGATAACCTAGCATGGAATTCATGATAACAATATATTACTTCCTACTCCATGGGGAGATGTGTTTTTTAATAGAGAACTCATTCCACAATAAAATTTGCTTATCCTCCAGAAACCTCAATTTAATTTCAATATGGAAAATTTTAGGATTGCAAACCCACTTCCAATTTCTCAACATTAATTTCAAAAGTTTTGTTATCTGAAAATAAATGAAGAGCAGAGAGAGATACTGATTATATAGCCACAGATTTTAAATACTTCAAAGCATCAAAATGTTATTTTGTATATAAATATATAAAATGGCATGAAAATATTTTATATAAAATCATTCTTAAAATTATGAACATATTTTTAATATGGAATAGAAAGCACAACAAAATCTTAGATAAAATACAGCCCCTGAACTCCATAATGTATTTATATTACTATACAAGCACAGGGCATACAGGCTTATCAATACCCATAAAATGTTTCTCAAGCCTTATAAACAAAATGTGGCTCGCTTACCAATCAGGCCAATTGATTTCAGAACAGATCTTTTCCATTATTCAACACACAAAGAGCACATGAGCAAAGTGCTAAGTAAGCTGTCTACTTCACCTGTAGCCATCAGCTCCTGACAATGCATACTGGCTGCTTTGTAGTCATGGAAACGTAGTGCTTGCTCTACTAAAAGGATTAAAACCTGTCCACGTCTTTCTTCTGCATCTTCACCTGTAAACATGTACAAATGATTTAATGATTACGGCAGCAACAGACTGATAAAAGGGCTCATTAACACTAACTTCCAAATTAATTCAAAAACAAAACAGAGAGCAGACTGAATTTTAAAATTATAGGACAAAAGGTCACAACAACTTTGACCTTCCAATCTATTTATTAAGCATGAATTTAGTCCTCAATCATCCAAGAGATCACTGATTAATGTCAACTCCTAAACAAAAAATTGGTGACCAAATTAAAAAAAAAAAACTAGAGTGATCTATGGCCCTACAGAGAAGGCTTGATATTACTAAGTTAAGGGAAAAAGAAGTCCCTGCATCCAAAAGAAAACAGGTTATAAAAGGATCAAGACACAGTGAATTATAGATAAATGAATGGATGACATTAGTGAAGCAATATAATTTCTCATCTTAATAACTCCATTTGATTTAGAAACTATAATACATGGGTTATCCAGAGCATCTGTGCACTTCGACCATACATACAAATGTGTACCAAGAGTGGTGGTGAAATATATATTTTAATTTATTCTAAAGTCTTATATTAGTTCACTAGTGAAACAGAATCACTATAAAGTTACATGCCACCCAATACACTTCCTGCATTAAATTATACAATGATTTTTGCTATTTTTTCCTCACAAAGGCTAATAGGATGAAAAGTATAAATAAACAATGAATAATGAATATTACTTTATATTATTATAAATTAACACATATTTACCTTGGATAATAAAATTGTCAGTATTGGACGATATAATTTTTTGTATGCCAATAAAAATTATATGTTCACTATATTATATGGTAAATAATTTTTAAAATAAACCCATCAAAATCTCATTAATAATAAGCTGGTTCACACTAGTCTCATTTCTAAGCATTCGGGACTTTAACAATTTTTACTATTTCATTTTGCCCTTTGGATGTTCTTCTAACTTTAAGTAATATATGACCAGTATGAGGAAGAAAAAATTTTGAACACAAAATAAATGAATATAATTTTGTACCTTCACTGATGGTACTTATCTTTTATCATAGTGAGCTTCTGGACTCTTGAGAACAAATATTAAAATTCAGTTTAGGTCAAAACAAAGATCTTAAATTATTTTTCCGAGAATATCCTTAGGCCAGCTTAGATGTCACTTCCTTCTTTGACATTGTCATGCCCTGTTCTTCATTTAACTGTGTGCTTTAGGGGCCCTTTCTATATGTTCCTTTCCTTTCTATTCTCTTATATACCAACTTAAGCATGACTTATCTTTACTTCCTCAGTAAGAATGTAAGCTCTCTGAGAAAAGGACATGCTCACTATTGAACTCTCAGTACACAGCACCAAGGGGGCTCAAAAAATATTTTCTAGATGAAATGGGTATACATTTAACTCAAAATATAACTGTCAATTATAAGTTAAATAATTCTAAGCTACAATATAAATACAATGCAATTTGAATATTTAGGCCAAAAAAGAAAAAAAAGGTAAAGCCTTTATATTTTGACAAAGTGATGAAAACTTAAAATTATTTTCAATATTCCCAGGAAAAAAAGAAAATACTATGTATATGGCCCTTGTATCTGTAAGCTACAATATGGGCTAGAGGAAAAATAAACATATCACAGAAAAAGTTGAATGAAACTTCTAAAGGATGTCCCCATCACCGTCCTTTCTGTGCTTCAGAAATTTAAATCAAATCCAAGACACATAATGATCCAAATCTAGTCTAAACAGGTTATAAAAGAAAGGGATGGTGTAGTACTAAGATTCACAATATTATTAATAGGAAAACACACTCATGCCTCAATGACATTATATGTAATAGAGAAAATGGAATAAAATGTCAAAGTTTCTCAGTAATAAATGCACGTCACTTAATATAAAACCTATCTCCAACATGATACTTTTGAAATTCTTACATTTATTTAGAATACATTAAAACAAAAATGAAAGTAACAGGTAGGATTTTTTTCAGTGTTAAATTGCTAGTGTAAAGTCCCCAGCTATTGAATCAAGCACTAATACAGATGTGGCTCTGAAAAGTATTTTGTGGTTCTAATTAAAGTCAATCAACGTCAAGGGAGCAGGTCCCAGATAACCTGGGGAGGCCTGACCAGATCAGATGGAAGGTCTTGAAAGAAAAGCGAAGATATTTGGTTTCCCAGAAAGAGAGAGAAGGAGAGGGAGGGAAGAGAAATTGTGCCTATGGACAACAACAGCTCAAGTGCAGGCCTCTGGAGTTCCACCCAGCTCCTCGCCTTTCCTTCCTAACTGAAGAGCCTATGGATTTCAGACACGCTCGGCCACCCCTACCATGGTGTGAACCAATGCCCTCTGATAAGTCTCTTCACACAGATATCTCCTACTGCTTATGCTTCTCTGGCTGGATCATCACTGATGGACCAAGTATCTGAACCATGACTAAACTTAAACTCCCATACACAACCTCCTCTCTTGCATACATTCCTTCTCTTACATTATCATCTAATCTCAAATTTAAAATGCAGGGCAGCTGCCGTGGCTCAGCAGGCAGAGCTCCGACCTGCCGTGCTGGAGGTCTGGAGTTCGATCCCTGGTGCCTCCTGCCCATATGCAAATTATAAAAAAAAAAAAAAAAATTTTAAATGCATTTCTTTGCGAACAGCCAGATTCAAAAGTCTAGTAAATGACATGAATCCCACATCCCAAAAGGTGGAAAGGTAGGTTAAGGGTAAAGGATTTACTTCTTAACTGTGAAATCCTCAATAAACTGTTCAACTTCTCTCTTCCCTGCAATTCCTACCTCTGTCTTTAAGCAATACAGTAAGAAGCAACCGAAATAAATACATGAGGGTAAAATGAGAATTATTATTGTTGTTAATGTAAAGTTTTTATGAAGATAGGTGAAATAATCATCTTGAAATCCAAAGTTCAAATGTTTAACAGCTTTTAATTCTAAAAAGTACCAAGTTGATAAAACTGACCTGAGCAATGATTAAAAGGAAAATATAACCAAAAACAGGTCTGTAGAAATGCTATTTAGAAAATGGCCAAGCACAAAAAAAATTCTTAGGAGGAATAGCCAGATTATAGCAAGAGGAGAACGCTATTAAAGAAAATCATCTGAAGAAGAGAAGACTAATGGTGACATGACACAGCTTTGGGTATCTGAAATAGAGTTTAAAATATACCCACAAATTCTTTGGTAACTCCTTCAAGAAATGAAACTTAACCGCCCTCCCCTTGTGTGTCAGCTGAACAATGGACAGAAGTCATGGTGTATGACTTCCAGATCTAGGTCATAAAAGGCACTAATACAGATGTGGCTCTGAAAAGTATTGATATTACTAAGTTAAGGGAAAAAGGGCATATGGTGTAGACTCCTTCCGCAAGTGCAGCTCCGCAAGTGGAAGGAGGGGCAGCGGCCAGCAGCCCAGCTTCGCCAAGGCTTCAGGTGCCCCGCGGCCCGCAGAACCCAGCATACTGCCTGCTCCACGGCTGAGATTCCCAAGAGGACGGTCAGCCCTGCCGAAGAGGTGGGGAAGACAGAGCCCAGGAGGAGGTCACTAAGGCGGTCTGCTAAATCTGCTCCTGAAAAAGCGTAAACAAAACCACAAAAGGCAGCAGGAAAGGACAGTTCTTCAGGCAAAAAAGTGCAACCTAAAGGGAAGAGGAGAATGAAGGGGAAAAAAAGCTGAAGTAGCTAACCAAGAAACTAAAGATTTACCTTCGGAAAATGGAGAAACTAAAAATGAGGAGAGTCAAGTGTGTGATGGAGGAGAGAAAGAAGTCATTAATATTGGATTCTATGTCTTATCAGTGGTCCCTATTTCTCCCTTCCTATACAATACTGATGAATATTTTCATCAACTATTTTATAAATGCAAGTTTTTATTAGCTTTAGAAGAAACATTTTTGTTACCTTTTTTATTGTATAATATAACATATATACAAAGAAAGAAAAAAGTAAGGGTTTTCAAAGTACTCTTCAACAAGTAGTTACAGAAAAGATCCCCGAGTTTGTCATGGGTTACCACATGATCCTCTCAGATTTTTCCTTCTAGTCACTCCAAAATATAGGAGGCTAGAATGCATAAATATTTCTTTTATCATCAAGATAAACTTTTTTTCTTTTTTGTGAAAAATAGCATATATGCAAAAAAAAGTAATAAATTTCAAAGCACAGCACCACAATTAGTTACAGAACAGATTTCAGAATTTGACATGGGTTACAATTCCACAATTTTAGGTTTTTATTTCTAGCTGCTCTAAGATACTGGAAACTAAAAGAGAAATCAATTTAATGATTCAGCATTCATATTCATTTGTTAAGTCCTATCTTCTCTGTATAACTCCTCCATCACCTTTGATCTTTCTATCCCTCCTAGAAGAAACATTTTTTAAGAACAAGAATGAAATCCGACCACATTCCATTTTTAAAGTGTAAATGCTTTTTTTAAGAGGGAAAATCCTTTGATGGTGGTTTATTTTTCCGTACAACCAGAAAACAGTGGGATATTGACTTATGGGAAGTTTTGACTGGCTTGGATGTCGACATTCCATTGGGTAGGTGAGTGACAGTTTTCCTATCCTATAACACAACGCATACTAAATGATGATTTGGAGTCACAGTCATGCATTTAATAAGTACTAAACATTTTAAATTACCTATATTCCCATGTTTCTTAGTAGAATTATTTCTTAAAACTGTTCCCTGATCTTGTCTTCACTGTCAGAACTGTGTGCACTCTGTAACATTCTCGGCCATGGTTGTCCAATTTTCCTAATAACTTTGTTAAATGCTGTGAAAGATTAGAAATGTGAGTATGTGGTGTGTGGTGTGTGCAATACTGTTGTGAATTAGTAGGATTTACCATATAACAGCTTTTCAACTATGTCGGTTTGAAAAGATGCATGTCGCCTAGAAAAACCATGTTTTAATCCTAATCCCATTTCAAAAAGGCAGCCATTTCTTTTAATCCCTATTCAGCACTGTATGTTTGAAACTGTAATCAGATCATCTCCCTGGAGATGTGATTTAATCAAGAGTGGTTGTTAAACTGGATTAGGTGATGGCATGTCTCCACCCATTTGGGTGGGTCTTGATAAATTTCTGGAGTCCTATAAAAGAGGAAATATTTTGGAGAATGAGAGAGATTTCTGAGAGAGCAGAGAATGACACAGCCACGAGAAGCAGAGTCCACCAGCCAGCGACCTTTGGAGATGAAGAAGGAAAAAGCCTCTCAGAGAGCTTCATGAAACAGGAAGCCAGGAGAAGAAGCGAGCAGATGATGCCGTCTACACCATATGCCCTTCAAGATGAGAGAGAAACCCTGACCATGTTCACCATGTGCCTTTCCAGATGGGAGAGCAACTCTGACTGTGTTCAGCATGTGCCCTTCCACTTGAGAGAGAAACTCTGAACTTCATCGGCCTTCTTGAATCAAGGTATCTTTTCCTGGATGCCTGCCAACTGGAAATTTCTATACACTTGTGGTAACTGGAACATTTTCTCAGCCTTAGAACTGTACACTAGCAACTTATTAAATGCCCCTTTATAAAAGCGATTTGTTTCTGGTATATCGCATTCCAGCAGCCAGCAAACTAGAACATCAACATTTGAGTACAGGGGTTGTGCTGGTTTGAAAGGATGTATGTCCCCTAAAAAAGCCATGTTTTACTCTAAATCCCATTTCATAAAGGCAGTCAATACTGTATGTAGTTAGATCATCTCCCTGGAGATGTAACCCAATCAATTTGTTAAGCTGGATTAGGGGAGATGTATCTCTACCCATTTGGGTGGGTCTTGATTATTTTCTGAAGTCCTATAAAAGAGGAAACGTTTTGGAGAATGAGGAGATTCAGAGAGAGCAAAGCAGAACATAGCCACGAGAAGCAGAGTACACCAGCCAGTGACCTTTGAAGATGAAGAAGGAAAATGCCTCCCAGGAAACTTCATGAAAGAGGAAGCCAGGAGAAGAAGCTAGCAGATGACGCTGTGTTTGCCATGTGCCCTTCCAGATGAGAGACGAACCCTGACCGTGTTCACCAGGTACCTTTCCAGATGAGAGACAAACCCTGACTGTGTTTGCCATGTGCCTTCTCAGTTGAGAGAGAGAGACCCTGAACTTCATCGGCCTTCTTGAACCAAGGTATTTTTCCCTGAATGCCTTTGATGGGACATTTCTATAGACTTGCTTTAATTGGGACATTTTCTCGGCCTAAGAACTGTAAACTAGCAACTTATTAAATTCGCCTTTTTAAATGCCATTCTGTTTCTGGTATACTGCATTCCAGCAGCTAGTAAACTAAAACAGGGATATACTTGATATCCTTGTAGGGAAAACTTGCCTCCAGATTTTAAGCTGAAAAGTCATTAGAATAACTTTAGAAAAGAACTATAACTACATGGCTTTTTAGTTTTCCATACCTAATAAAAATTGTGTATAACTGAACACAATGTCTGTGTGCTGATCTTCAGAACAACCAATAAAACATCAATTATGAAAGAGAAAAAGGTGTTACAGCCTCCTCTTTGCTCTCATATGTACCACTCGCTCTGCAGGAAACCAGCTACCATGGCTGGAGGACACTAAAGAAGCTTTATGGAGAGGTTCATGCGATAAAGAATTGAAACTCTTACCAACAGCCAGTGAGGAACAGAGGTCTTTTCCCAACAAACAGCCATGTGAGTGAATCACGTTGGAAGATCACCCAGCCCCTATAAAACCTTCAGTGAAGTCTACCGAAACTTCTCTGTGGACATGGGCATGCCTGTATGAGAGCCTCCACAGGTAAAATGCAATGGAAATGAAGCTGCCCAAGACTAAATCAGAAAAAAAAACATGCAGCTTTTGCTGGTTTCTTACAACAATGACTCTAGAAATCATCATGTAAGAAGTCTGGATTCTCTGACTTCCCATAGCATTGCTTTTATGATGGATTGAATTGCATACCCTAATTTAGACTGCTCTTAAACTTGGATTCCTATAAATGGGAATCCACTACAAAAAGAACCTCTTTAAGATGTTATTTTTTGTTAAAGTGTGGCCTGACTGAATGAAGAGGGAGCTTAATCTGGAGTACAAGAGGCTTTATAAAGAGCCAGAAACCAAAAGTCAACAGAAAACTGGGAAAACGAAGGGAGAAGACATTGCCATGTAACAGGAAACTAAGCAACCCCAAGGATTGCTGGCAGTACCAGAATGCTACAGTCTTCGAAGAGGAAGCAAACCTGACCAGTAAGTTGATGGTGGACTTTTGGCTTCTAAAATTGTGAGCCAATAAATGCCTGTTGCTTAAACCAACCCAGCACGTGATATATGTGACAGAAGCTCAGGAAAACTGAGACAGTGTACTCCAAGGTCTATCACATGTGTTTACAGAGGCCATGCACTACCTATCCTATATTGCAGCAAAATTCTTTATTTCCTCAATCCTCTAAGATTATAAATTCCCGGACAGCAGTAGCTGGGTGTGCTGGTTTGAAGCTGATGTGCCCCAGAAAAAATATGTTACATTTAATCCATTCCTGTGGTATAAACCTTGTAAGTAGGATCTTTTCATGAGGCTACTTCAGTTAAGGGGTAACCCACCTCATTCAGGCTGGGTCTTAACCAGATTACTAGAGTCCTTTATAAATGGAATGAATACAGAGAGAAAAGGAGAAAGTCCTTTTCTATAGCAAGAACTATACTAGTACAACTTCAAATCACTGCTTGTGCTTGTCCAACAAAAAAGGCCAACAATTGCTCTTGTAGAGATCAGCAAAAGCCAAAAGAGTGTTCAAAGGCTCTGATAAGCAGAACAGTGTGGTTAAAAATAAACCATGAAAGCCATGTCTACTATGTAACCCTGTTAAGTATGTAACCTCTCTGACTCCACTTCCCTTGTAAAACAGGAAGAATAAATAATACCACTGTACCCATTTATGCAAGGATGGAATGAGATAGCATACGTGAAAACACAGCAAATAGTAAAAGGCATGGCATTTTCTAACAGACTATTCAGGTTCAAAAAAACACAAAACCAAGTTTGGGCTCTTCAAGTGAAATGGCAAGGTTGGCTAGTCCTAATACTTATACATTCGGGTATAAATAGTAACACTGATGAGCATTCCTGATCTCACAACTATTCTGTGGCATCCAGAATAAGCCTGTATTCATATTAAGAACAGATAGTTTCGGCAGATCAATATAGGTGCACATCTCTGTAAAATGCCAGTCTTTCTAGGAAAAAACTAACCTTTGCTCTCTGACAACCACAAGCAAAGTTTTAGTGCTTGCCTTGCATGACATTAAGACTAACACAGAAACCTCCCCCTGCAGTTTACCATTGAAAAGATTTACCTGCTACCCTCAGCAGCTCGGCGAGATCCAGGAGCTTGGCTGGCTGCTTGTAGCATGTGGGGGACTGGGAAATGCACTCCTTGATGAGACCGATCCGATCAGAATACAATCTCACTACAAAAAAAGGGAAAACAATTTAATTATTATTGCTTCTAAATAACT
The DNA here is from genome assembly GCA_004026745.1 of Myrmecophaga tridactyla. Classification (NCBI taxonomy): domain Eukaryota; kingdom Metazoa; phylum Chordata; class Mammalia; order Pilosa; family Myrmecophagidae; genus Myrmecophaga; species Myrmecophaga tridactyla. The sequence goes on from PVIY010034204.1 coordinate 19,096, forward strand.
AATGTACAGCGTGGATCCTTTCTTTATCACCAACCTTGTAAAGCACAGCAAATGAACTGCAATTCTGCAGCACAAAAAAATGTATCACCTTTTCAAGTGCTATGTCAACTCTCAGGACAATTTTTAAAGAACATATTGTTTGTCTTTGAAAACGTCACATACTTCCTATTACAACCATCTCCATCCCTGCCTCAAATCCCAAAACCTACTCCTGGTTCCAAATACCCAGTAGGTATCCATATAACATCACCCCAGTTTAGAAGATATGGTTCTCAAAGTGCTCACTGGTCTAATTTGTTAATCTTTGGGGCCCAATCTTCTCACTTGGCTAGATGTTAGGAAAACAAAACATATATGATCAAACCAATTCACAACACAAGTCAATTAACAGCATTTAAAATAAAGAAATTAAGGGCAGTGCGACAGTGGCTCAATGGCAGAATTCTTGCCTGCCATGCTGGAGACCTGGATGCGATTTCCGATGCCTGCCCTTTTTTTTTTTTTTTTTTTTAAAAAAAAGGTTTAAAATAAAGAGATCATATGTAAGGAAGATATGGCACCTATTTGGGGTGGGGGTACCAACTTTTAAGAAGCACAGCACTGCCCGGGAGGCCACACAAGAAACAGTGATGGTGCTAGCGGCTGGCATGAGATGAATATGTCCTAGGCACTACTGCAGGTGTTTTATCTATAGTAATACAATAAAGCAGAACTGAAAGCTGAGGTGAAGAAAGGTTAAGTAATTTGGCCAAGGTCACTAAAATACTGATGGGTCCAAAATTCAACCCAGCTCCATAAAATGTCTGTTTTTCACACATTCTCTCTTTTATGTATTCCTAAACTCAGAGCTATCCAGATCCCTGCCCAACGTGCTTTCCAAAACTTTTCCTAGGTAGGTGAGAGAGGGCTGAAGGGTTGGGGGAAATAAAGAAGTGGGGTGGTGATTGTTCTTTAGAATGAACTCTTTTCGTGGGAACTTTTTATTATGATTTAATTTCAAACTAAATAAAGGTTACAAGAATGGTACACAGAATTCCTCTGTACTCCTTTGGCAAGACTGACCAAGTGTCAATGCACTGGTCCTGTCACACATGCCTGTGTGCTCTTTCGGGGGGGGGAGGGCAGGGGGAGATGCACACACACCTATTTTATTTCTCAGCCCATTTGAGAATAAGTTGCAAACATCATATCCCTTTATTCCTAAATGTTCTGGTATGTACTTCCTAAAGTTTGGGCTCTTTGTTAGAAATACATGTATCTGCTGATATAATAATCCTGCTATAGTCTTTTGCCATAAAATGTAAGGTACTACAGACCTCAATTATTACGTCATAATCCCTGTAGTCAATCGCTGGACTCCAAATACAGCTGGGGCAGCCTGCATCACTGCTCTTGATTATATACAGCAATTACTGAAACCCCAAACACCCGCCCATTAACATCAGATGTGGCCAGGTGACTTCTCAAGCAACTGAAATGTGAATGGGTGTGATGGAAGCCATGTGTGAGCAAACGCTTTTAAGAGTGATTGCGGGATTCTACTACTGCCCTTTTCTCTCTACCAGGAGAGTGTGGCTGGCCATAGGAGCATGAACTGTGAGCTAGAAATAAACCTATCATAAGCCACTGGCTTTTTTTTTTTTTTTTTTAACTGCAGCACAATCAAACAAAAACTGATTGATGCAGTATACTTCAAACTTTTCCTTAATTTTGTCATTCAAAAAATTGTTTTTCTCCCTTGCCTTCTGAAACTATTCAACTTTTTCCCCTAGCATATATTTCACTTTAAAAAAATGTGAATCACTTTTGCAATATTTCAGATTTAATGACATACGCTATGGGACAGATACATTTTTGTATGTTTCTAATCTGATGTTCAAAATATCATTTGACAAGGATATAATCATCATTGTAAATACATAATCTTCTTGGAGAGGCTCTAGCTTTCATAACTCTGAGCAAGCTAATTTCTGCATTACTACCCTCCTTCTAGCTCAATAAAATCAGGAACTAAAACCACACACAGCAGTGGAACATTTTTTCTAAACTTGCTTTTAAAAAAATATTTGTATTGAGAAATATCCACATATGGTCCAATCATATTATACAATCAATGGCTTACAATATCATCAAATAGTTGTGTATTCTTCATCATGATCATTTTCAGAACATTTGCATCATTCCAGAAAAAGAAATAAAAGAGAAAAAAGAATTGATACATCCAAGACCCCTTTACCCCTCCCTCTCACTGACCCACAGTATCTCAATCTACCCAATCTTTACCCTGTTATCTCCCCCCCATTATCTTTTTTTATCCCCACAGCCTTTATTTTTACTCATCTATCCATACCCTGGATAAAAGGAGCACCAGACACAGGTATTCATAATCACATAGTCACACTGTAAAAGCTGTATTAAACAGTTTTCTTCAAGAATCAAGGATAATGGGCCATAGTTCAACAGTTTCAGGTACTTCCCTCTAGCTTCTCCAAAACACCATAAACTAAAAAGGGACATCTATATAATGCACAAGAATAACCTCCAGGATAACTTCCCAACTCTGCTTGAAATTGCTCAGCCACTGAGACTTCCCCCATTTGGTCAAGAAGGCTTTCTTATTCCAATGATGCTGGGTCCGGACTCATCCCTGGGAATCAGGTCCCACGCTGTCAGGGAGATTTACACCCCGGGAGTCATGTCCCATGTAGGGGTGAGGGCAGTGAATTCACCTGCCAAACTGGCTTACAGAGACAGCAATAAAAGACGCTCTCCAAGGGTGACTCTTAGGCATAATTATCAGTAGGCTTAGCCTCTCCTTCTCAGAAACAAGCTTCACAGGAGGGAGCCCCAAGATCAAGGGCTCAGCCAACTGAATTGGTTGTTGCCACTGCTTGCAAGAATATCAGGAATTCTCCAGATGGGGAAGGTGAGTATTTCTTCCTTTCTCCCCAGCCCCCAAAGGGATTTTGCAAGCGCTTTTTTATTCTCCTCTGCCCGAATTATTCTGGGGTATATTGGAGCATCACACTAACTGGACAAACCAACAAAATCTCATGCCCTATTCAAGATTCTATGTAATTATGGTGTCCAAGTACAATGACCACAGAAGTTAAATTAGATAATGTGCTACCCAAAATATAAATGTTGTACCAAATATACCTCTCTTCCTTTGATCTCACACAGAGATTGAAGTTTGAAAAAGATATGGGCCATATCATCCTTTACTCTATTCTGATTTACCTTAGTCCTATCCAGATCAGCTTCATTCATATCTCTAGACAAAGTCTGACCACTTTTTCAGCTTTTTAAACAGTTACTTGAATGGGGTAATGCTGACTTTCATAGCTTCAGTGCTCTAACTCTGGGTCTCAGAAGTGCCACATAAATACTTGCAGTTTCAGGGAATGACCAGGGTTACACAAAAAGCTCAATTTCAGAATTTAGAAATTATCAGTTAGAACTCCGAAATAAATGTGACTGCTGTAAGAGCTTACAATCTAGAAACCTTTACAATAGGCCCCAACCTGATAACCCAGGCTCTCAACTTCAATTCTCTGTGTTTGTATATTATAGTTAATCCATATAAGTGAGGCATGATAATATTTGTCTTTTTTCTAAACTTGCATTTAATGAAACATTCAATTCAAGTTTGGGTCTTTGTCTCTCTGTTGCTCTTAAGTAAAGCACACTACCAATATTTCAAGTATATCAAATAAATTTATATAGTATAAATATAAATTAGTATAGTATAAATCCATTAGAATGGACTGTAATAACTATGCCCAAATTATTTTTTACTTTATATATGTATGTACACACATATGCATGTATGTATTTTTTGAGCCTCTGGAAAATCGCTATACCACTTCTCTTTTACTCCTGACCTTAAAATATATTTCAAAATGCGATGTCTTAGTTAAATGAGTTCAAACCTTAAGTATTATCTTTCCATGCAGGAGAAGGTGTTGAACTCCTTAAATTCTTTTCAAAATGGAATTAACGCCCATAAAAAAGATCTCACAAATATATCTCAAATGTAAAACACCCTACCAAAAACACACATACCCACAAGGAAAAAAAGCAATAGGAAAATAATCAGCTTTTTCTGATCCGCCAGCTACATGCCAAACCAAACACTTTCATCACACTTTTACAAGGCCGGGAAAGTTAATGCCTGGCAAGCCACAGGTGTAAAGGGGTTTCGGTCACACACGAATGACCCCAAAGGCCTCACACATCCCACATAGTTTTGTGATGTTGCTAAAGTACACATCTGAATTCTGCAGGCCAGAAAGAAGATATACAGAAGTCATTCACTTAACTGACGACTGAGAGGACAAGTCAGAAGTTCCTTCTCAGTGAGTCTTTCACTTTTGCACCTCCTCACCAGGACAGGATTGCCCACGGCTTACAAATAGAGGTTCGAAGTCAGACTAGCTGGGTTTGAATCAGAGCTTCACCTCGAATTAGCTGTGTAACTCTAAGCAAGCTCCTTAACCACCTCATTCCTTGATTTCATCAGCTGAACACGGGAAACAATAACAGTCACTACCCCATAGGGTACTGGCAGAAACTAATGAATACATATAAAGTAGTGAGACCATCAAAATCACTCAATAAACGTTAGCCTCTATTCTTATTCCTACTGACAAAATTCACAGAAACTCTCAGAAGTATGCAATCCTCCAATGGAAGGATTCTCAGTGTTTCAGAATACAATCTGCAAGACTGGCTAAGGTGTGTTTTATTACTCTGCCCACCTGAGAAAGGTAAAGCTCAAAGACACAGGACACAAGCCATAGAACACAGGAACTCTGTAACTCTATCTTATTATCAGTGTATCAGTTCCTCAAAGGCAGGAACTGTGCCTTATTCACTTCCATATTTTCAGATACCTGCAGTAGAGTAAGTGCCTAAATTAATGTTTACTGATTGGAAAGAAGAAGGAATAGAAAGAAGGGAATATTAGACTGTGGGGGAGAAAGGAAAAAAAACAGAGAGAGGAAGAATGAATAAATGAAGAGAAGGGAGGGAAAGAGATGGAGAAACCAGGTAAGATCACAGTTATTCTACCATCATTTAGAAAATAGCTTCAAATAAAAGTTTAAAAATGATATTGGGTACTTGTCAAGTAGTTACTACATATCAGGCACTGAAATATATTCCTCATAAGCAACTCTACAAGCATAAAGAGGTGTTAAGTTACTTGACCATAGTTACCTAGCAATTAAAGGCAGACAATTCAATCCCAGCACTCTGGCTCCAGGATGGGTTTAGCCACAATTATAAGTCTGAGAAACAGATTTACCTAATTACAGACAGAACATGGAGGACAGCTGTAATATCCTACATTCATTAATTTGAATATTAAGAAAACTTTTACAAACAAAAAGCACCCAAACTAGGGAAAAGCACACACATGTACACACACACAAACACTTCATGGGAGACTCATATACAAGCAATCATTTTTACATATTTCCATTCCTGTTTGCTATCAACTCATTCATTTTAATTTACTTGGTACAACCTGACTTCATCTCATGAGACATAACACCTCCTGGAGTAAAGGCAAAGAAGGCTTTGAAACAAAGTGAAATGACAAAATGAACTCTGCACATTGACTAAAATAAAAATACCTGGATCATAAATTTCAGAGTATCAAGTTACTTCATTTATCCAGTAATCCTGATGAATTCAAAAGCAACTTAGACCTAAACTGTAGCTGTGAGAGGAACACAACAAACAGTACACAAAAGGCAATCCTCGAGAACCACATTCAGAAGGTTTCCTGACAGCCATTCTAATAGGAAACTCTAAATCAATATATCAAGCTGAAAAGCTGTCAAGACATGAAAGCTACTGTCTTCTTAAAGCACTCCCCAGTCTGGAAATTCCTCAGAAGCTATAGCAGGATTGTCTGGTTACACATAATCAAATTCAGCAGCTAATATGTAAATATTACCAGTAAAGATATAGCTGAGTACCATAGAAAAACCAGGGATCAATATTTCAAAACTCATAGCATTTGGGGAACTGCAGGGAAAAAAAATTTGTGCTATATCAATCTCCTTGAATTAAATATAGGTAGCTAAAACACACATGCAAATAAATATACATAGTCAAAGCTATAATGCCTTGAAATAACTTTGTCAATTTTTTTTTTATAATAAGAGATATGAGCAGAGCAAAAGTTTCATAGTGCTTTGAACTCTCTACTGACTGAAAACTGCAATTAACACATCAAGGGTTGAGGGAAGGTAGTTAATAATCTAAGACAGGAGAAACAACTAAAATTGCATTTTAGCAACTGTTTAATCTTCACAATGTTAAGAAGCTTTGAGATAAAATATCATACAAATGGTAGAGCTAAACAAAGTTTTCTAGTGATTTAACAATCACCTATGTAACACCAGTTTACGGTGCTGATGGATATTTGAAACCACCCTCAAGTTATTTTCTAACACTGATATTCAAGGTAATAATAGGAATACTACTGCTTCCAAGTCTAATACATTTATCTGATAGAGAAGAACTTTAACTTTTAGTAAAACCACAAGGAAAAAGAAAGCCTACAAAAATGTCTTTGCTAGGCCATAACTTCCAACTCAAGACATTACAGAAGACAAAGTCTCCAAGGAATGTGCAATAGGCCATCTTTGGAGGTGCTAGAAATTTAATAAAAAAAGGAAAAGAGCAACTTTTGGTGAAATCTTACTAGAGATGTAAAGAACCGAGCTGTACCACCCCTATCCAGTTCTAAACATTTCCAGAGTTAAGAATTAGGGATGAAGATAACAGTTGGCACAGCCAGCCAGTCAAGCACGCAGCTAATACATGAGCTGCCCTCTTCAGTCAGGGCAACAGAAAACCTGCCTCCTACCTCAGCACCAAGGGAGACGCACACTGTCATCAGAGCACAAAATCTGTGGTAGCAGATGGCCATAGCTGGGTGCTGATTTGGATGGCGCCTCCGTGACTTTACATTTGGTTAAAGGAACTGGAGCAAAGTTCACACTAATAAACTATAAACAAGACCTTCCTATCGTCTCCTCTTTGAAACAGAACCAATTCAATTAAAGAATATTCTGAAATTGTAAAGCACGCATAAAAGTAAAAAATAACTATTGTCATTTAGAATTATTTAAAAATCTATGCAACTGAAACAATGTAGAGAAATAAACTGCACATCCAAATAGCTATAAATGTGAACCACTCGTCCGTGTTTTATAGCATAGTCTCACTGCTCTGTTTACTAAAGTTATTTTTTCAGTAACAGAACTGTGAACTTAAAAAAATACATTTATAGTAAAATGCTGGCTTTATTTTTTATTTTAGGTTTCTACTTATGACTTCATTTGCAAAATGCAGGAGGGGGCTCTACTATTAATGGACTAAATAACCAGTGTTACTTTTTAGTTTTAGAAAAACTTATTTTAGTTATGAAAACATTACAAATATTTTAGAAGGAAAAGCAGTGCAATATAATCCCCACAATTTCCATTTGTTTATTATCCTTAATACTAAAGGAACACTAGTAAATTAATGCAAATAAGTTAATAATAGTACAACAGTAAGGACAAAACTCACCTTGCAAAGGCAAGATCTTTACCCCAAATTCTTCAAGACATTCCAGGGCTTGGATAAGATCCAGCTCCTCTTGAATGGCAGAGGGTCCATCTTCTATCAGCTGTAAGCAGCACCTAGGAGGAAGGCAGACACATAATTTCCAGTTAACAGTCAAGGAAAATCAGGGTGTCTTGATTTGTCCACAATTTTGTCTCTCAAAGTAAAAAAGAAATGACTTACAAAACATCAAAAGAGACATTTTTCCTGATCAATGAGGAATCAACCGGTAAAGCAGTACCGAGTTAAACTAGAGGAAAAGGTGATTTGCTAATCTAAGAACTTGGGATATTCATGGAATATTTTAAGCATTTTTTTTTAATTGAGAGGAAGTATACTTAATATGTTTGAATTAATGAATACAATTATTTTCTAACAGTGTGCAGATGGAACCTTGGGACATGAGACTGCACAGGCAGATATCAGACCGTGAAGGGCTAAGCAACACCACAATCACTTGTCACCAGACAAACACACCTAACCCCAGTATATATCTTATGACTGAGTAGTAAATATACTACTAACTTGTTTTGCATATTTAAATCAGTTGAGCACTCATATATTCTGCTGATCAAATGTAAAAGATGTATAACCTATTTTTAGAATCTTTCAAAAATTTATGTGTACCTAACTTTGAACTCAGGAATTC
>PVIY010034205.1:8904-27456 GCA_004026745.1 Myrmecophaga tridactyla
GGGGATCAAGATGGGTGGGGCTGATAATAGGTTTGGCTACAGCCTCCCTGATTTTGAGGGGTCCCCCCTAAGGTCTGTCCTGGTGCTGACCTTCTCAACTTCCCTGGAAGGAAGGAACATCTCACTGTGGCACCTCCACCCCCGTATATTCCAAGCAGGAAGGAGCGGGATCTGTTTTGTCAACGCAGCTTGCAATAAAGAGTCTCATTCAGGGAGGCAAACAGCTGCTTGACTAATAATAGGCAGGGGCCCCAGCCACAGCCTGCAGGGAGGGCCTGGGCATGCAGCTCTGGAAAGGTGAATCAGTTCCTTCTCCCTGTCTGGACTGTGCACCCTGTGGTGGGACAATTGGCCAGGTGCTCATTTCACAAAAGGTCAGCCACCACCACACCTTTGCTGGGGCAGCTTAGGAGGTGCCTGGCATGGCCACGCTGGAATGCTGACCATCCCCATGGGCGCTGGACCTAGCCAGAAGACCCAGAGCTGGCCAGAGAAGGAGGCACCCATGGGGATGGGGGGAATGCCAGGTTGGGGTTCCCCCAGATACTCTCACGAAGTTCAGGCAACAGTTCTTACAGGGCTGAGAGCAACCAGAGATGGGTGGCCAGAAGGGAGGGGGGCCAGTCTAGAAATGGGAGAATTGGTGAAAGGAACTGAGGGAGTGGGGGGTGAGAGTTGAGGCTGGAGTCAGGGAGAACAGAGGAGCAACACTGGTCCCGAGCCAGACCAGGGCTGAGGAGAGCTGGAAATCCAGATCTGAGATAGTGAGGTCCAGCAAAGGCCATAGGCTCCTCCTGGCCACCGCCATCATGACAGACAGCCTCCCTCGTGGCCCATCTGAATGGGTCTGTGGAGAGGGTGGCTGGGACAAGTTAACGGAGCCCAACTGGACGCCCTGGGCGGCGCAGAGACTGAGCACTGCCGCTCTGGCAGCCCTGGGGTTCACAGGCCCGCTTTGTTCCCAGCCTTCTCAGGTGGCTGCTTCAGGTGGTGGCCACTTCAAAGCGGCCTCATTTAAAGCAGGGTCTCTCCTCAGGTTTCCTAAGGGTCCTGCCCAAGCTAATGAGATCATTAAGAGGCTCCTTGTTAAATGGGTTTAAATAGAGTTTGCCTGTAAGGCCTCTGGCTGCGTGTGTTGCACCTTCTCTGTAGTTTCTATGATTATTTTTTAACACACATGCATTTGCGTCTGAGTATGTACTTGACCATGTGCCCGAGAGTGCAGGTTCTGGCCTCAGACTGTTGGTCTGAATCCTGGCCCCAGGTTTCTGGTTATGTGACCCGAGGCTGGTTACCACCGCACACCTCAGTTTCCCCATCTGTGAAATGGGGATCATAACCGTACTGCTGATCTGTACTGTGTACCCCGTTAAAGAGTCCTAGTGCCCTGAAAAGAGTGTCCAAGTCCTTTTCGAATGGTCTAGCTTTCTCCACCTTCTCTCGATGCAGTCATTGTGCATGCTGTTTGTCCACATTGGAATGCTCTTTCCGTTCCTCCAGCTGTCTCTTCTCCTTCGGGCCTCAGCTGGCCTACTCTTGCAGGGATGCCTCTGCTGATGGCTCACCCCAGGCTCTGGTGTGTGCCACCGCGGTACTAAGGTGCTCTGTTAACTCCTGGGTTTTCCATGCTAGACCATAAGCTCCAGGAGGCCGGGGACTATACCCACCACAGCGTGGCCTCGCCAGGGCCCAGCACCGCACATGGACAGCTTCTCAACCAGCCTCTGCGGTTTACTCACAGTTTCTTCTAAGGTCAAAGCCACCTCTGGAAGTTTCTCCCTGCTCCTTTCCTCCTTCCCACGGGCCTTGACTCAGAACCCCATCCCGACGGGAAGTCTCCAGGCTGTCTGGATAGCAGGTCAGGATGGAGTCAGGTCAGTCCTGATGGGGAACAGCTTTTTTTTTTTTTTTCCAAATCAAAGGGGTGAGGAAAGGATTGAAATGTGAGGTAAAGAAAACTGGAGTTGCTGGTGGGGCAATCGAGAGAGAATCAGGGCCAGCTTTGAGCAGTGAGTCGAGGGGCCTGGCCCAAGCCAGGTGTGTGGATAGAGGGAACTCCATGTCTACTGATGCTGGGGAGGTCAGAGCATCTCGGAAGGCAGCTCAGGCTGAACACGCACCTCCCTCCTAAACCAGGAGCTCCTCAAGGGCAGAGCTCCTTCACGCCCATATCCCCAGTGTTGCCAGATAAATCCCAAATCCTCTCACGCTGTCAACAAACATTTAATACAACTCCGCCCTGGGTGCTTGATATTGACGATACTACCATTACTGCTACTACTAAAAATAATAGGTATTATCTGTTGGGCTCTTACTAGGTACCAGGCACTGTGCTAAATACTTCACGTCCATTGTCTCAAAGACTGTCAGATCCATAAGAACAGGAGTCAGGTCTGCTATGGCTCACCATTGCATCCCAGGACCTAGCACAAGTCCGACACAAAGCAGATGCTCAATAAATAGTTATCTAATGAATGAAAAAATCCTGCCTATGATCCCTATTTTACAGATAAGGAACTGAGTCTCAAGCAGATTAAGTAAATCATGTTATTCAACTAGTATGATGGGGGTGGGGGTAGGGGATAAGAATTTGAACCCAGGTCTGTCTGAGGCCCAAGTCCACAGGCTTAGCCGTTATCTGGGACCTTGATATCAGAGTGTGGTCTGAGAGGCAGCGTCATTGGCATCACCCGGGAGCGTGTCGGACGCGCAGAAGCTCAGCCCCGTGTCTGATCTATTGCGTCCGAATCTGCAGTGTAAAAAGATGCCCAAGTGATTCTGATAAACATTCAAGTGTGAGAAGCACCATCTTAGGTGGCGCTTGCTTCCTCCTCCTTCGCAGCCCGCCCACCCCACAACTTCGCAGGGGTTCAGCACCCTTGGCTGCCAAGCAGCTTCAATCAGGCTGCACTTGGTCATTGGGTCCTTTGTCCTTTGCTGCGAGGCTGCTGGTGCAATTTCAGCGCTGGCAGTTTCAGCTGTGACCTTTAAAATTATCAGCACTTAAGGATCAAAAAGTATATTTTTACTTTTTAAACCTTGCGTGCCTATCAGGTTTCTACCACCCCGAGGAGCATGCTTGTGAGGATGGAGGCAGAGCGTTCTAGCTCCTGGCCTTGCCCCTCAGCCAGGGTAATTGTGGAGGGGGCCTCATCCCTGACAAGGGCCCACCCGCTTCTCTCTTCTCCTATCTACAGTCACGGAGGTTGTGGATTCTCAGCCCAGGTCTCTGTTTAGTATGAACAGATGATTTAATCCAGTAATTATATTCACAAATAGTTCCCCAGTGATTGAGGAGATTCTGCTTGTTTATGTTTTGAAGCTTATGAACGTGGTCATTTAAAACAGCTTAAAGAATTGCTTTGTCTAGCAGAGGAAGGACTAGAGAAGATGGCTCACGCTCTACTTCACCAACTGGGAGGCCCCAGCTGGACCTCAAACCAGAGGTCCGCCTCTGGGGCAGTGACCCTGAGTGTTTCTAGCTTCTTCCAGTACCTTATATGGGGCACTTGTTCAAGAATTCAAGTTAGAGATCTGCTCTACACTCTCCTGCCTTCTCCTTGTGGCAGAAGGGTCTCTAAGGTTGGTCTTAAGAGGTGGATTAAGCAGGGGAGAGGAGAGGGCATTTCAGGTGAAGGAGAGGGCCACCGAAAAGGCCAAAAGGTGGAAGGCCCTTGGGGAGAAGGGTGCAGGGAGAAGGACAGCCCCGGTTTTCATATATTGCCCTGGAGTCAGACAAGGAGAGGTGGATGTGAGAAGGGGGTTCAGTATCACAGAGAGGTTGTCATGCAGCCACCTCCAGAAAAAATTAGCCCAGATCAGGGTTGGGCGCTGCCCTTAGGCCCCAGGGGGCCTGGCAGGCAGGAAAAAAAGACAACTGTTATCAAATTTCATGGAATACTTCTGTGTACCCAAATGTGTATAAATATTGACCCTGTCAATGAGGTAATTGTTGCTGTTCCCGCCCTTCCTCAAAGTATTGTTAGGATCAAATAATAATTATTATTGTTGTAACAATAACGGTAGCAGCCATTTATGTGAGTGTGAGCATGTGCTGAAGATAGAGTTGTGAGCCAGCAGGCAATCAGACACAACTGCTTCTCAGAGAGGCGGTCAAAGCGTTCATCCTGATTTTGCAGTGAGGAAGCCATACCACAGAGGAGAAGGGACTTGCTAAAGGGCACGGTGTGTGTGAGAAGCCAGGGTGGGATTAGAACTCGGGTCCTCCTGCCCACAGGTCAGGGCTGTCCTGATGACACGCTGGGCCTGCTGCCAGCCGCAGAGAAGGTGAGCTGGGCTGTGCACCTCCGGGAGTGAGCTGGGATGGCAGCTCCTCCTGCAGGCCCCCCCACCCCTCAGACTTTGGGGTTCTTAAACCTCCAGGACCGGGCCTGCTCTCTCTTCCCCTCAGGCAAATGCACCATCACAGGCCCAGCTGTCACCAGGCCTGCACTGAAGCAAGTGCATTTCCGTCCTGAGTGCATTTCCGTCCCGCGGGTTCCTAGGCTTTGATGGGTTCCCAGCCTCCCTCTTCTTCCCTAGAGAGAGGGGAGCAGAGGTTAGCCCTAGGGCTAAATCTGAGGGACTGCTTTTGCAATAATGCAAAGAAGACCTGGCTCAAAGCTCAGAAAAGAAAAAACCAATTGGACTCCCTGGACAGCGTGTGTGTGTGTGTGTGTGTGTGTGTGTGTGTGAGGCCTGGGAGGTGAGAGCCCCAGGTTCTCTGACCCACGTAGCAGGGGGTGGCGTTTGCACAGCGAAGCGACATGCCTCCTTTGGTGAGCGCAGGTGATGTCAAGGCCTGGCCCTGCACAGTGCAGAATCACTTACAGAGAAGGAGATGAGAAATGCAGTTGCATTTTCAGTCCTTCTTACTATATCATTGTGAATGTTTCAATTTGATGCCAACATGTCTTTAATACCTCTCTGAGCTGGTGTGTGTGTGTGTCTGTGTGTCTGTGTGTATTTAAAAGAAACAAAATTTTTTTAAAGACTAGGCCTTGGGCTTGGAGCCTTTGGCAGGCAACAGTATCTAGTTAGAATTTAATAACATTGCTTTTATTGTATTTATTTTTACTTTTAGCTCCTATTTATGGCAGGTGAGACTGGTTTTCCATTTAGAGTAGTGATACAAAGTTTCCATTTTAAAGACATTTATTTACCTTAAAGAGTCTATTTAAAGAAAAACCCAACGAATAATAATACAGGTGGTATGCAGACATGGCATACGTGGAGAAGGTGGTACAAGAATGGCCCAAATTTGGGGAACACTGGCTATGCAATCATGAAACAAAAAAGTTATGTATGGTCAGAACTAAAGACCACTGAATTTTAGAAGCCCAGAATTCTAGAATCCCAGAACACAGAATCTTAGCATCATAAATCCTAAAACTATACAACATAATAAGTGAGATACTTGGAAACATAGACTCTCACAAAATATTAGCATGTGTGAGAGAAAGCATTGAAGCCATCTGTTGGTTCAATTCCCTCATATTAATGTGGGGAAACTGAGGCCCCAAGAGATTAAGAATAGAATGATATAACAGATGTGAAAGAGCCTAGCCAAACATAATGGGTTCTTCAAATACTAGGGATATTTATAAAAGGACCCCCCACTCCCCGAGTCACAGGGCTCAAGTGGAGAGCTGGGACTGAAACCAGCTTTCCTGACTCCTGTCCTTGCATCTGCTGCTTTCTTGGGTCCACTCAGCTATGACAAAGCTCTGAGGCTCCTCTAGCTGAGGGAAGGCCTGCTGGGTCACCTGCAGAGATGGGAGAAGAGAAAGGGGAGGCCAAGATCAGGGGTCTCAAGCACAGGGAATCGTGTAGTGCTGTGTGGAGGGGCCTGGGCACATTTGGTCTTTTCCTTTCTCTGAGCCATAGTTTTCCCACCTGCAAAACCACTGTGTTTGCAGATGGTCTCCAAGGGAAAATCTGTTCTATGATACTAATTCAGCTTTCTTCCGTGTCTGTTTCTCCTTCTTTCCCATAGGCAGGCACCTAACTCACTCTTTTCTTTCCCCCCAGGGGTGTGAGCACAGTTCCTGGGGTCATTGTTCAGATGTTACCTTAATGATTTCCTTCTGAACACCCCTGGAGGTCTTGGAGTCTCAGCAGAGACCAGGACATTGGGCCAGACAGAGCCCTAAGAGCTACTGCTGTGATAAAGGGGAAAGAAATCCAGTATCCTGTTGGGAACATCCCCATATCCCAGCTTCTGCAAGTAGACTTCATTTCCCCACGTTACTGGAGTGTACAAACTTTCTTTGGTGGGGGGGTCCAATGAAGTTCTGGAAAAAAAATTGGGGTGCAAAGATCTGGCAATGGGCTGGACCATGTGGGGAGGCCAGATGTGCTGTTGTCACTTGGTGCCTGTATGTCTCAGCCCTTCGATGTGCCCACCTAGCCACAGGTGCAAAGGGTGGCTCCCATCCAGCATCTCATCAGACTGTAGGGAAAGAGGGCCCTATGGCAGGGGGTGGGTTGGGGAGCAATTTCCTCCACCTCCACAGCCATGGGACCTTTTTTTTTTGACTACTAGACCTAGGAGGATCTCTTTTGGACTAAGTTTCCAGGAGGTCCAAGGCTACTGGGCTGCCCCATTCCCATGGAGGACATCTCATGAGCCAGCCCAAATTTTCACACCCACTTATAAAATACATTCTCTCTCCCTCTCCCCCAAGAACTGTTTCATGCGGCCTGAGAAGGGGAAATACCATGCTCTGTCGCCCACAACGATACCTCCGATACCTCCGTCCCTGGCTTCTCTGCAGTTGCCTGAGTGAGGCTGTGACAGCGCCTCCTCCTGAGGTCTCCCGCAGCTCAGCTTCCTGGTGCCAGGAGCCTGGGTGTTCAGTGATGTGGGCTGCCGGTCCGGTCCTAGGTTCCCGAGTGGCAGCTCCTCCCACACAATTGACCCTTCCCTGCCCACCATCCTCCAGACAGGCGCCTGGGGAGGAAGGCAAAAAAGGACCACTTCTCTTCTCTGGCCCTCAAAAGCATCTAAACCATTCTCTCCTCATTAATCATGGAAAAGACAGTGCACCCCAGGCCGGGAGGGAGAAAGCACCTTTTTTTGTCTGTCTGGCTGCATAGGTCTCAACACAAAAGTTCAGCTCCGGCTGAGCTCTCACTCTTGACAGCTGTCCCACTGTCTCTGACCCCTCTTGGCCCAAAGGCTAACAGGATGAAGCCAATTTCACTTTGTAAGAAAACGATCCATAGGCTGTCTTGTCCACAGATGCCCAGCAGAGCCAGCTCATGGCTCCTGGGCACCGGTCAGGGGCTCCCCCCACCCCACCCCACCCCACCCCACCCACTGGTTACCCGGGGCTGGGACTGTTAAGTATTTCCTCATTAAAGCCCTGGCAGCTCAGCTCAGGTCTGCAAGCCAACACCAATAGTTACAACCGCCCCGGAATGTTTGGACAGATTTCTGCAGTTACGAGTTTATGAAGTTGAAAGTTTTTATGGATGGGGGACCATGCTGGCGTGAAGGGAGGCCATTTTCCCGGGGCCCGAAGCTGCTGTCCTAAGTTCCTGGCAGCAGGAACAGGAGAGGAGAGGGCCAGAAGGAACACGGGGAAGCCGACCCAGGAGCAAGGATAACAGACCCAGATTGGCTGAAGGGTCCGCTGTGTTGAGGGTAAGAATAGGGAGGGGGAGCCAAGGGGCATTTTCAGCTCCATATAAGGGCATATAAGCCCCACAAAAGGAATTCAGGACCCCAGATCCTGAGCACCTTTTGCAATCAACGGAAAAACTAGTTGATCCTCATTGTTTTCTGTCCCCACATCATGACCCTCAGGGCAAGACCCAGGATTCTGGGGTAAGCATGGAAGGGTTGGGTCCCTCCTCTCCCAAGTGAATGGAAACTGTTGTGTATCTGTGTTTTCTTGGGGAGAAGAGATCTTTAAATTTCATATTTTAAAAGGCATCTGTGACCAGAACTACTGAGCTATACTTACCTCTCCTTATACTGATGGGCAAATGGAGGCCCATTCATTCATTCATTCATTTGTCAAAGATTTTTTTGAATGCCTAAGTCCTAAGAACACAACAGGGAGCTAGAGAGAAAGGTCCCTGCTGGCATGGTACTAACAGTAGTGGGGTGGGGAAAGGGAGGAGGCATGCAGACCATCAACATGTGAACAAATACACGGGACATGATGCTGCTGAGGGCTGTGAAGGCACTGACATGGGCTCATGGGACAGGAGAGGGTGGTGGGGTGGGGTGGGGAAACCTCTCTGTGGAAGTAACATTGCAGCTGGGGCTCAAAATTCAAGGAGGAGGAAGTCATGTGATGCTCTGGGAGAGGAGCGGTCCAGGCAGAGAGAAGAGACAGTGTAAAGGCCAAAGGGGAATGAATTTGGAAGGAAGGGAAGGAGTCCAGCTTGGCGAGAGGGGAGTCAACAAGAGGCAGGGATGAGAGCAGACGAGGCCAGCAAGATGGATCACATAGGGTGATGGGAAGAAGTGTGAGGTTTATTCTGGGGGAAGCTGGAATCCATAGAGGGTTTGGAGAAGGGAGGACAGAGGTCCCAAGAGGGCAGAAACTCTTTACCTGGAATCTGATTTAGGATTCCTGAGGTCAGGACCCATGCTTTTTCTGCTATATACACTGCCTCTCCCAAAGCTGTCCTCCTTTGCTGAAACTTCTCTGCTCTTTGAGGAAAAGAAGGAAACCCTAGAAAGGATCGTGGAAGGGCGGAATTAGTGCTTGATCATGGCAGTAGTTTAGCAGCAGAGCTCTCAGCATGAAAGAGCTCTGCCACAACAGAGACATTCACCTTCTAGGCCCAGAGATGCAAAGGGATTTGTCTAAGGCCACACCGTGCATTTGTGACAGAGCAGAGACTAGATGGTTTCTCTGTGTCCCAGGCCAATGATCTCATTCCTGAACCGCATGTTCTGGTTTATCACTGCATATCCTAGTCCTGATAGTTAGCCACAGGCCAGGGCAAAGCTGGGCCCCACTGGAAAGGCATAAGGGTCCAGAGTTAGAGGGGATGACACACAAAGAAGAAACAAGTGGCCCTGGAAGAGAAGCCAGGAGAAGGGTCAGGAAACCCCATAAGTCTCCCCTATCCTATAGGTAAAACCACTAAAGCAAAGCAAAGCAAAGCAAAACACCCCTTCATGTCCATTTTAAAGCAATTTATACTTACATTAAAAATTAGTTATACAGAAAAGCAGAAAAGGCTCACCTATGGCCTCTCTTCCCAAATATAGCAATTGATGAACATTTGGTATATTATACATTATACTAGACTGAATAAGCATATAGTATAGATTACACTGAATAGATCATTTTAAGCTCTGCTTTATCTGTTCCGCTTCACCCTACTATATAATGGAAAGCAGTAGTGAATAAATAAAGGAAAGGGCTGGACTTTAGGGCCAGGTGGCAGGACCCCACACTTCAAAGGGTCTCATACTTGGTTTAGTGCTACCCTTTGGAAGTTCTTAATAATTTATGAACAAGGACCCCCACATTTTCATTTTGTCCTGGGCCCACAGATTATGCAGCCAGTCTTGAGGGTGATCTGAGTGAGAATCCCAGCTCTGCCTCTGCTCTCAGTATGACCTTGGGCATGCCCTTGAACCTTGCATGCCTCTGTTTCCTTGCCTGTCAAAAGGGGATAGTTGGAGTACTTTCCTTGTGGGTGCTCAGAGAGCAAACGAGATCAGTTTCATGGAAGCTCTTGGACGAGTGGGTGTCCATTTAGGAACGGTTCTTTTGCCCTCTCTGCAACTTTGCTCAGCTCCTTTCTTCTCCCTGGTGCTCTCCCTTGGCCCTGGGTGTGAGATGGCGCCTACTCTTCATGGTTTGGGGGAGTGCCCGCTCTTCGGAGAAATCCTTCCCGGTTGCAGCCCCACTTACCTCCACCCTCCTCGGACTTTGGTGCTCTCTTATGAGGCCCCTGCTTCTCCTTGGACTCATGATAACATGGTTCCATTTCTGTTTTCTTCCTCAGCTGTGATCTCAGACCTGGGATTTCACAGACCAGCCACATTTAAAAAAATTAAAAACCAGAACCCAACCAAACTGGGATTATAAAAATTAAAGCTTAAAGTGTAAACTCTACAGCAATTACATTTACTCCTAAGCTTTAACAGCAATTACATTTACTCCTAAGCTTTAACTGTTATTTCCAAATTCTGAGATGCTTTGCTCTTTGTATGACGTAGTGGTTCCCTAGAATTTTAAGTTCAGAATTTAAGTTCGCCTTAAATTCTGAAAGTTGGCATTACTCCATATAGCAACCTATAAATGATGCCGAGACTTTCGTACCAACAAAAAAATAGCAGGAATTCATTGCCCAGACCATCAGAAGAACAATATTAACATCTCTTGAAGGAATAACTAGGCCAACACAGCAGCCAAAGCTGCAGCCCAACCAGTTAAGCCTTTCCTAAACCTCATTCCTGTACCCCTTAACTCAGCACATGTGCCGTTATTCTGCAGTTAAATGGGAACTAACCTCCTAGCTCAAATTCGCTCTTAGATCAGAAGGATAATCATTCTCTTCCCTCTTCCCCGGTCTCTCTTGACTAATATCTCTCCTAGGCCAGCTCTTTTCCATCTTCCCTTTGCTATTAATTGGCCCTTGCATTTTTTTTTTTTTTTTGCATGGATAGGCACTGGGGATTGAACCAGGTCTCCGGCATGGCAGGTGGCCGCTGCATTTTTAAACTTCTCACCAAGTTTATTTCTTCCAGACTAGAAACCTTTCTTACCAAACACATGCTGATGCGAAGACTTTCAACGGTTCCAACTGCCCCTCTGGATTCCTCCCCTCTCGGCTTAAATGAGATAGCCAGAAAGTTCTGTGCCCCATAGGGCAGGGCCTACACCCCCTGACATGCCAGAAGCAGCTACAGAAGACAGACTCTCATTCCTCAGCACCCCTTAAGATGAAGGGGCAAGAACGCTTTGAGGAGGACTTTGGGGCTGGCCAGAACAGGGAGAAAGGGCAAAGGACAAAAAACCAAACCAAACCATGAAGGAGCCCTTTAGTAAGGATGGTTAATCAAGGTCAGGAGAGCCCGTGTTTGGGACAGACTCTGCCCACTTACGGGAAATACCTGGCAGTGGCTGCCCCATCTGGAGCCAAATGACCCCCACCCAAGTGAGTCATCGGGGGTGGGGTGAGGTGGGGGGTGGGGAGGGGGGAGCCAACCCCCCCCACTTGAATGCTCTATCTACCCCCAGGCACTGCCCTGGAGCGAAGGGAGGGTAGGAGGAAAGACCCTGAGCAAGGAAGGGGGTGTGGGAAGTAAGTGAGGCAAAGCAATAAAAGCAGATGGTCCCCATGCTGGGGGGGCCTCTCGCCTACCCTCATCTCTGTCTTGCAAGACTCTCTGCATGTCCTCTAACGTGTTCTCAACAAATTTTCTGCCTGCTTAAAAAAAAAAAAAAACACGAACCAAACTGGGAGACTGAGATAAGATTGCCAACACTATTCTCTTGCTAAAGATATTTTTAAAAAGCTATTATTTAATATAGCAATGATTTCCTTAAAGATATTAAACATGCATGCAAATGAAAGACGGTCCTTTAACCTGAGTGAACAGAGCCTTGGTAAAAATTACATTATTCTCACTCTCATTTCACTATACATCTATGAAAACTTCCCCTTGGGCCAGCACTTGGGAGCAGCTCCTCTCTGACCCTGCCTAGCTCTGCCGAAGGGAGAGCCTTGGCCGTGCGCCCCGCCCTCGGGTAGGATCTCGCCCAAAGTCCCAACAGCTGTGACATTCAAGGGCTTATTTTTCACCTTGAAAGGGCAGTGGGGTCCATGGATTCCAAAAACTGTTATTAATCCTGAAAAGGTTCCATGCTCCAACCAAAACATGGATATGCTTTTAAATGTTTTCAGTGCCTCCCACTCCCTCATGGCTTTCAAGAAGTGAGGACCTTCAAAGGCCATATCCTTGCCGAAATAAACACTGAGGCAGGAGGCAGGGGAGAGAAACATGGGCTTGTTGAGTGGAAAAGAAAATGGTATTTTTCTTCTAAAAGGAATCCGGATCCATCTCCTTGGAAATAGCCCCTTGTCTGCAGGACAGACCTTCAGAAGGTCAAGAACCAGGGCAGGGTGTGTGGGTGTGAAGATCGGTTCTGTTGCCCTTGTGTGCTCCAAAATTTGGGGTGGGGGCGAACCAGGGGCATTCTGTGGGTAAGGGCCGCTTTTGTGCCTGCCTGAGAAATGCTTCATCGGTGCGCAGGGGCCTGACTTTGGAGCCTGCCTGGGTTCTTTTCCAGCTCAGTTTCTTAGTTGTTCGGTGAACATAATCATTCCATGCCTCAGTTTCCTCATCTGTAAAATGGGAATAACAGTTATTGTGAGGATTAAGCCAGTTAAGGCATGAGTAATCGCTGAGAACTGGTGCCTGGCGCATAGTAAAGGACTGTGTCAACGCTTGCTATTGTAATTATGATTATTTAAGAAAACGCCCAGAGGGCACAATCCTGATCTATGTTAGGAAAGTTCTATATTTCTGATCCCCTCCCATCCCCTCCCAACCTCCTCAGTAGGGAAAACAGCTGGAATCTCTGGAAAGGAACAGCCTCTGGCTCTCTCTGTGACCTCGGACAACCCGCCATCGGCGTTTGGACCGCATGGGCTGAGGGCTCTGTCCTTTTGGGTGAGGCTGGCGTGGAGAGGTTGCACAGAAGGGCTTTGGCTTGACTGTACCAGCTGGAGCCCCGACTCAGCCACTTAAGTAAGGCAGGTGTTAAACACCCTCACCTGTAACATGGCACTGAGACACGGTCGCCCTGAGAATGCAGCGAGGCGATGTGTGTGCGAAGGGCCTGGCGCGGGGAGCTCTTTAATCCTATTGAATGGAGCCTGTGAACTGCCATCTTGGTGTCCTCCAATGTCATCGGCGAGCGCTGACTCAGGGAAGAAGCCTGGGTTGTGTCCCAGCCTCAGGAGAGCACATAAGTCAGGACAGAAAAGAGCGGAAGGAGTCAGAGAGAGACGCATCCCAGAGGTAGGCTTGAGAGCAAAGAGGCCAGTCTGGAAGCTGGAGCAGAAAGCAGGATTCGGGGGGGTCTCCCAGAGCTTGACCCCAAAGTGTATCAAAGGGGCAAGGAGGGGAAGGGGCTGTTCCGTGGAGCAGTGTCCAGGAGAGCAGGGAAATAGAGAAAAAGGTTTGCAGGGCAGCAGGTCCACACGGGGGAGCCAGCTCCACCAGTCCCACCCCAGCCACCTCCCCAGCTCCCTGACAGACACTCAAGTCCCTTCTCCACTTCCCACGACTCCTCTCGGCGCCAGTCTGTCTTCTGCCTGACTCTCACGCAGCACCCTGTCCTTCGCCTTCACTGCGCTACCATCCTCATTTACTCTTTGGGTTAAATGTTAATTTATTTAATGACTCTTTTTCAGAAGATGTAAGATCTGGGTCTTCGGGTTCACCTCCACGTCCCCTGGGCTGGGCACAAGGCTGGTGATACACAGTGCTGAACAGACCAACATGAGCTAAAAAGACAGAGTAGCAATAGGAATGGTGAGAAAGAAGAGGCGTTTTGGGTGATCTTAGGCTAAATTCTTAGATATAAGGTTTCCCTTTCTCCCTCCCTCCCTTCCTACCTTCTTTTCCTCCTTCCTTCCTTCCTTCTTCACATAGGGCTTATATTGCAGAGCGGGAGCCTGGCAAAATGTTAAGTTATAAATAAATGTGTAATTTGATATCAAGAAGTGATAAATGTTTTAGGGTAAAATAAAGGGATTCTTAGACTGCATATCTGCATGGGGCATTAGGTGGGGTGGAAGGGCAGGGCTTTGCTGAAGGTTGAAGACAGGAATGCAGTAAAGAAATGCGCCGCATGGGTGTGGGGGCAGCACTCCAGATGGAGGATGAGGCAGGCACTAAGGCGAGTGGCAAGGACAACACTGGGCTATTCCAAAATGGGGTTGGTTGTGGAAATGTAGAAAAAGAAACCGAAAGGGCTTTCCTCCAGGCCAGCCTCTTCTGTACTGAAGGAGGAAATAGCCTCAAAGAGGGGAGAAACTGCCCAAGCCCGTCTCCATGGCAGAGCAGGAATCAGATGCAGGAATCCTGGCTTCCATCCTGCCACTGTGCCCATCCTCAGCCCCTCCTGGTCTCCATCTGTCCCTGGACAGGGTCAGAGGTGCCCAAAGGACCACCCAGATTAGAATCTGCCTCAAGAAAGCTGGTGGGGCCTCTCTCCTAGATGGTCCAGCCCAAAGCCCTGGTTGTGCAGATGAGAAGACTAAAGACCAGAGAGAGGCCACTCCCCAAGCTACAGAGCAAGCCAAGCCAGAGGGGTCTCCAAGCAAACCATGCCATCTGCTTTGGAGCCAGGCTTTGAAGGGGCTGAGTGAAAGGCTGCGGGATGAATGCATGAGTGAAGGCCCATGGGTAAGGGGATGCTGCCTGTCTATGTGTCCTGGGTGCTATTTCCCTAGTGCTTTATGTATCAAATCAGTATTAATTTTCTATTCATGTCTACCAGGTATCGGTCATGGTGCTGAGTGGTTTAACTGCATTTTCTCTAAATTTCATCCTTACAACAACCACACTTACTATTTTACAGAGAAGATAACTGAGACTTGGGGAAACAAGTCACCAAACCAAGGGCTTTCAGAGGGGATGAATTCACAGAAAGAACTAGAGGAAAGGAGAAGTTGGGAGGGCTGAGGGAACAGACATGTGGCGTGTCTAAGTGACAGGGTCATGTGGAAAAACTACCCTTCCGGTGACTCTTTGCCCAACTCAGGTGAGAGACAGGAGGGAGCAGTGAGGGTCTAAGAGTAAGCCTTCCCATTTGTACGTGGGTTTCCAGGCTGCAACCTCCTTTCATATGCACTGCTTTATTTGACTCACAAACACCTGGTGGGTGGATGCTTTTCTTCATCTTATCATGGAGAAGAATGAGGCCTAGAAAACTGGGAGTGCCCAAGGCTTTATTTGGCATTGGTGGCAGAGTCAGGTCTCCTGATGCCTAGGCCAGAGCTGCCCAGCTTGCCCTGTCCTCCCATCTTCTGTAACCCCCATGGGGAAGACAGAAGTCAAGGGCCTGGGTCTCCTGACTCCTGGTATCCAGTTCTTGTACCCTATCTCCTGGGGTGACCAGCGGGAGTAAGGGTTTGATGGGACCCAACAGAGGCAAGGCTTGTAACTCTGAGCCCTTTCAGCCCTACACGAACCCCATGTCTGCCCATGGTGCGTCTCCCCACACTGGCCTGAGTCAGTCCAATCCAACCACTGTTCCTTGGTCCCACCATGTCTGGTGCTTGTGCTGTGATGGGGGGTGGGGAAATCCTGATAACAGAGACAGACTCTGCCCGGGGAGCTCACAATCTAAGGAGCATGGAGGCACTGTGCAACTTGCCATGGGAAGAGGGCTTCCATTTGGGGAACCATGGAGGGCTGCATGGAAACGATAATAAATGAGCAAGGCTGCAAGGTGTAGTAGGCAGGATTCCAATAAGCAGGGATAATACTAATAGTTTAATGCTTGAATCTATATCTATATCTGTATCTGTATCTAATCTGTATCTCTCTATCATCTATCTATCTGTGCCTAGCATTGTTCTAAGTATTTTACATATCTTAACACATTGAATCCTCACAACAACTCTATGAGATAGTCCCATTTCTACTCCATTTTAGAGATGAGGTAACTAGGCTCAGAGAGGTTTAGTGACTAGCTCAAGATCACACAGCTATGGCAGGCTGTCGTCCTTGCTTAGGATAATCAAGGTAAAGGTAAGTTCCTTGAATGTCAGCATGAACAACATGAAGATTCTAGACTGAACTTCACTGGCAGAGAGAGGGGGCTGGGCACCCTCTCCCCTCCCCTGGTCTTGTCCCTCTTGACAGGTGTTGTGCTGGGCTTAAGGTGGGCAGCTGTGTTTTCTCTTCTTGGCAAAGGCTTTAATCATAAACAGCAGAGATGGGGTGAGCCCCAGGCCCCAGAAAACCCCACCCCAGGAGCCTGGGGGAGAAAAGGTTTCTTATGCCTGGGGTAGAGGTGGGCTCTGCATTCCTTAGGTCTAACCATTCGGGCAGATCTGCTCCTGGAATGCAGCTGGAGGGCCAGGCCATCCTCCAGAAATAGCCTGGTACAGGGTGGCTTTGCTGTGGTCTCCCTGCTCTGGGTAGGGGCTCTCTGCCAAGGGCCCTGCTGGCGCAGGGAGGGCTGAGGGTTGGAGCAGCCCAGACGGGGCATAAGTTGCCACCTTGGAAAATCACCAAGCCCTTCCCAGCGTGGCTCTGCTTCGGGCATTCGGGGGTGCTGTCCTGGGATCCCAGGCTCCAGAGGCACTGACGTGTGCTGAGAAGGAAATGGACACCTTTCTGCATGGCCTAGAAAGCCCTGCCACTCCCTGCCCTCACCCCCTGTGCCGCCCCGTCCAACTGGGGTTACTAGCTAGCTGCAGTCCCACCCACCTCCTTTCTACTCCTTCCACAGGCAAAGACCCTGCATGGGGCTCACCCCTGCTCCTCCCCTCACCTGAAACCTCTTCCTCCTCCTCCTTCATAAATTGGCTTCTTCTCAGGGTTCATATCTCAGTGTAAACATCACCTCCTCAGAGGGGCCACCCCTGGCCATTCCATCCAAAGTGCCCCTCCCTTTACTCTCAACCACATCTAAATCTTGCTTATTATCCATTTGCCCGTTTGTCTCAGTTTCCCCACTAAGTTGTCAGTTCCATCACAACAGAGACCATGTCTGCTTGTTTCAAGCACTGCCTTCCTCTAGTAAGCACTCAACAAATATTTGTAAAATGAGTGAATGAGTGAAGAGTTGAATGAATGAAAGGAGGATGTCAGAAGAGACACTGAATAATATTTATGGTTATCTTAATTATAGCTACCAATTTTTGAGAGCTTCCTTGGTGCCCTGCGCTGTGCTAAGTACATTCCATTTATTACTTCATTTAGTGCTGTATCAGCCCTGGGTGCTGGTTTTCCCACTCTCAGAGGCCCAGAGAGCTAAATAATTTGCCCATAGTCACACTGAGGAGAGGCTGGTTGGGACTCAAACTCCAATCTGGGTGTCCTCGTTCCCCCGCTGCTGTGACAAACCCCACACAATGGGTTGGCTTAAACGATGGGAATTTAGTGTCTCACGGTTTCAGAGGCTGGAAGCCTGGCTTCCTCCTGGGGTCGGTAGCTTTCTGACAGGCAGACAGTCCTTGAGGTTCCTTGGTTTTCCCATCACACAGCTGTGTCCGATGTCCTCTCCTTTCTCTTCTGGGTTCCTGCTGACTTCCGGCTCCCACTCTTCACAGTGGTTTTCTTTTCTATAAGGCCTCTAGTGACAGGATTAAGACCCATCCCAATTTGGTTGGCCATTCCTTAACGAAAAATCACATCTTCAGAGGTACCTGTTTACAAGGGGTTCACAGCACAGAAATGGAGTTAAGATCAGGAACAGTTTTTTTTTTTTTTTTCTGGAGTACATAATTCCTCCTAACACATGGGGTTTGTCGCATGGCGAAGCCTGTACCCTTCACCCACTCTCTGCTGCCTGGAGTAACTTGCCCACAGAGGGGTGGAGGGGGTGTCAGAACCTTCTCATGGCCCCTTGCCCCCGCTCCCAGCCCAGGCCGTTGCTAGCGCCTTCTGTCCTGCGCTCCGTCACGGAGAGCACACGGGGTCAGTGCCCAGCCTCTGGGCAGCACAGAGGCAGCTAGGGCTTCTCTGAGTCATCCGACTCCCTGCGGCCCTCATGGGTCAGCTCCCAGGCTCTCAGGCCGTGACCCAAGGCCGCTCATCAGGTTGAATCTCTTGCGTCCAGCCTTGTTGGAGGATGTGCCAGGCTCACCAAGGTGAGAAAGGGCCTTGTGGCTGAGCTGCGTGCTCTTCAGCCTAGAAGACAGCTGCTGACCCACAGCAGGCCAGCAGGCCCATGGTGATTCAGGGGCCGCACAGGCACAGGCCTTGGCAGAGGAGGAGAGGGTTTCACGGAGGAATGCAAGCCAGGCCCAAGTTCCGGGCCTGACATGCCGTGTGGGCTCTCTCCGTGCTAGCGATTCATCTCCCTCAGTGGCCTTGGAAAGCCCTTCCCCTCAGTGGGCCCCAATTTCCCTGTCTGTGCATGAAGCAGATCGGGGCGGGGGGTGGGGGGTGATCCACGATGGCTGGCATCCGTGATCAAGGTAATGAAAGTGGATGGGAACCAGGTGATGCAGGGCCTCAGCTACACAGGGTAAAGAATCCAGACTGGGCTTTGCAGCAGCCAAAGCTCTGGACTGGAGTTTTGGAGTCCTGGTTTCAACTCCCACTCTTGACACCAAACTCACTGTGTCACTTTGGTAAAATTACCTGCCCTCTCCAGGCCCCAATTCCCTTAGCTATGGAAGGCCAGCTTCTAATGGGTAGAGTGGCCTATCACCAACCTGACTTTTGTCCACACTGAACTCTTTGCTGAGAATGCCTTGACCAACATCTCTGCCCCCTGATTCTTCAAGGCCTTGCTCAAATGCCACTTCATCTTAGAAGCCTTCTGGAATCTTCCATTCAAAATTAATCTCTCAGAGATATTAAAATGTTAGCATGATATT